>JARHVA010000444.1:3492500-3687500 GCA_037957365.1 Torreya grandis
ATAAGAATATATCATATATCTTTATATGCCTTTATTAAACTCAAATTATATGTGAAACTTGTGTATATATGAAAGTATTAATATTCCATCTACCAACATGAAACCAACAACATAGATGCTAAGGAACTAAAAGAACATGTAATGGTGAAAACATTTATGGATTTTTTAAAATATTTTGATTTTTCTGATTTGTTTTTTAATTTTGGAAATTAAATAACTATCCTATGATCTCATGTAATGGATTCTCATGGGTATCTCCTCACTAGGAACATGGTATCATAAATTGATGGTACTAGTAACAAGCATGTGTAATATCTAGGACTATAGTGTATATAATGCTCTTCATATTTATAGTAGGACATTATAGTTTTGAATAAATAATAGAATTAATGGGGGTAGTGGAACCCATTATTGAGTGTTCAGTGGTTTCTTTGAAGTAACATCAATAGAAATAATTATAGTTAATCTAGATATTTGAATATGGTGTGTAGTAGATAATAATTTTATGGAATCTATTATACAATGGTCTCTAAAGTATTAATTTCATAGAAAGGGGGATTTTATATTTTTTGCCCTTTCATAGAGGATTAATCTTAGTAGGTGTGATAATTAATTATCTAGGTATAAACATCTCTTGTTCAATTGCATGTTCATATGGAATTCCAAAAACTATAATAACCCAATTGCCTTGAATGTATTCTATACACCCATGAACTCTAGAAGGTACTTATCATAGTGTTTGTATAAAATGTCATCCCAATAACATATCGAAGACTCCCATATATGGTATAATTTAAAAGGTAGTAACCACATGTGTTAAACCCACTTATAAATGTAGTAAGTCTATCTCACTAAAAACATTTTGTGATGTACCATCAAATACTCTAACTGATTTGCTTGAAGGATGTAAATCATTGTGTATTATGTGAAATAAATTTTTAAATGATAATAAATGAACTAATATTAATCTAAGATAAATTCAACCTAAGATTTAGCAACAAACAAAGAAAACACAAATTTATGATTCAAATGTGCAAGCTTTCTCCAATGTGATGTAAACTTGATTTGTTCTTTGAAAATGTGGTGCTCACTCTTACAATTCAAAGGGGAATGGGTAGAATTTTGGTGAAAAATGAGTTTTTGTATTATTTGATTTAATTTTATTTGATTGGATTTGTTTATGAATATAACTTCATTAGCATAAGTCTAGATTCTAAAGGATTCAATTTCAAGACTCTTGAAAATGAAGGTTTTCAGGTTTATTTATAGATTTTTTGGAGGAAGATCCAATGGTGGAGGATTATTTGGATTTATTAAATAATCCAAAAAAATAAAAGGTGTCTAATTATTCCTCACCCATAAGGATGAAGACCATTTCAAATGGTTGATATAATTATGAGATTGGATAGTTGAGTCAGTAGTAATAAGTCAAACTTCTTGACAACTCAAGGGATGAGTCATAGGAGATTGAGAAAGTTATTGGTTTGGTTGGGATGAGGGAGACAAAGTTGCAAGATGTTGGATGAGGTGTAAAATATGGATTTAAAGTATGCATAATTGACTAATTTGGCTTATTCCATTATCTTAATTTGGAGAGAGATGTGATGAATTATTTTAAGAAGAATTATTAATATATTTTAGGTGAATTTCAACATTAAATTAAATTTAGGTGTTTTATGAAGTAGAGTGTTGAAAATTAACAAAAAAAAGTTGCCCCATATGAATGAGAATTAGTATGATGATTCCCCCTTAAGGGTTTGTGTGAGAAAATGGACAAACACTCAACATTGATGAAAAGAAGAAGTAGACAAAGTGGATTGAATGAATGATAAATCAATTTACTATATAATCTATGTCAAACTTGCAAGATGGTGGTTCTGTAAAAAGGTTTCCCCGAGTTAATTAAAAATGTATTATGGATTTGAAAAACAATAGTTTTATGATTCAGAGATTGCACACCTAATGTTTCATTAATGATGCAGGGATCAATTAAGAAGTTTTGGAAAAGATATATCCCAATAATAATAAATTGTGTATTGAAAAATAAAAAAAGATATTGAATTGCAATTGATTGTGTTTATTTTACACAGATAGATTGTTGCAAGATTTTGAAAATAAATTCAAAATAAATTGATTTAATGTATCTAAAATTATGAAAAATGGATGAATAATGAGTAAGATGAAGGGATGGGGGGAGAATTTTCTAGGGGAGAAGAATATAAGTAGAACAAATGGGGTATATAAAATCATTTATACAATTTTAATTTTTAAAGTATTTACTAAGAAAATTGACCTCAGATTTTTTCACTAAGACCTTAGAGGAAACATGAATTGTATTCCACACCATGAGCAGAGCGACTGTGGAGATTCCATAGACCTGAGAGGAGTGGGCCTCTAGTAACTTTAAATTTGAAATTTTTTACATTTATTATCATTAATTAGGGCATAAAGATGGAAAAAATGAATTTATTATTTTCAAAATGGTGATTTTGGAATCAAAATTAGTGATTTCATTTTAGGGAACAGTGATTTCATAAAAGAGAGTAGAAATTTTTTAAAACATACAAGAAAAATCACTTTAGGTAAAAAATATGATTTATGTATTTAGTAGTAGTAAAATTGTGAAACAAGGTAGAGAAATCATTGGTCAAAGAAGTGATTGTGTTTGAGGTAGTATCAAATTTGTTAGAAAGTGTCAAAGGTGAATTTGAAGGGATCAATAGAAAATTTGCATATTGTAGGACTGAAATTGTGTTGTAGAGAATGAAAGAAAAATGATGGAAGTGAATGAATGAAAAATGTTTAATTGATTTTTGTTGATTGATTAGAACGTAGTGATAAAATTGAATTTAATGTTGAGTAAAATTATTTAAATACTAGTGTATGTGATTTTTAAGAGGTATTACTAGTGATTTTGACTTGGGAGCAGATGTTTGTAGTTATGGCATGGATAGTGAGCTTCATAGAGTATGAGTTTAGCATGTTAGAGGTAAGAGAATTATCATACATTAAACATATGATGGAGGCTCAAGAAGATATAGATATATTGACAAAACTTACTGAGAGATGGCATAGTGAGGTAAACAAATTTCACTTGCTGACAGGGGAGATGACTATCACATTGGGACATGTATTAGATTTTTGTTATTTTTATATGAGGTAGATGCATATACTAGGGACATGGTCCATAGGAGATTATATTATTCAAGGTTTTGGGTGATGGGTTTATTCCTATTTAGAGATGGTCCAATTTAGAGATGGATTGTTTGGATATCATACTAATGGATGTTGTCAATGGAATTTTTCTACCTAACAAGAAGGGGAGGCTATGTCATATTAGTATCTGATATGTGATTAGATACATGATGGATATGGGTGAGATATTTTCATGGGGTCCATGCATGTTAGCACATTTATACCATGATTTACATCATTTAGTGTATTCAGGTTAGATATAGATTAGCCTATCCACATTACTATAGATTTGGTATTAGGATCACATTGTGATAAAGAGGCTAGTTAGACATATGATCACTTAGTCTGATGATGATCCATTAGAATTTAGATTTCACATGATTATTGGGACACACAGACCACATGTAGGAGATATGGAATTTTATAGGAGGGACATAAATGAGTTAGGTGATAACTAGATCACATGAAGACCTTACAAGGAGATTATGTTTTAGTGGCCACATGAGGATATTCACATGGAATATATGATTATCCATTATTATATTATTATGAAACATTATTATATCATAGATAAATATCACCTAGATAAGATGATGAGATAGTTTTGTGCGAGGCAGTATATACTAGTTGGGCCACATGTTTTTGCATGATCAATGAGGGAGAGATCATAGTGGGGTATGACCATTGATCTAGACATAGATAATCATAGCTATAAATAATTATATACTATTATATGAAGTTATTAGATAGATATCATTGATGCAAGAGTGGTTGATGAGTATGCATATTGGTGGGCTCAATAGGGACCAGTTAGATTAACTATTCCATATGCACCACCATGAATGTAGAGGCAAATGTTGGTGGATACTCTAAGTAGATATCAATGAGGTATAAGATTATAACCCTAGATTAAGAGGTTGGTTACAAGAGATATAAGATAAGCATGAGCATGAGCATGAGGCAAAGTATGTTTTGTGGAGGCTAGTTAGTTACATGATGTGTAGATTACAGACATGGAGAACATAGAGATTTTATACAAGGCAGGAGTTGATATTGATGTTGACATGGGGATGGACCTATATATAAATCATAGGGTGGTTGGATGATAAACTCCATTGATAGAGTTGGATAGTGAGAGTGATGATGGTGCATGATAGGATGTGACCATGAAAACAATAGATGACACCTAAACAAATAGAGGGGATGTAGTTGGTTCTTCACATGCTATGAGATATATGGAGGACCATGCACTTATTGATAGAATCTAAGAGGATATTAGATATTAGGATAGAGAGATTGATGGATTTCACTAGGAGGTTTCCAAATTATAGGGTATAGTAGATGGTAAAGGGGATTAGATAGATGAGATCAGATTATTATAGTCTGAGGTGGACAAATTCTAGGGTGTTATATATGGAATGGATGGGGATGGTATGGCTACAACATTGGTTACACATTATTCAGAGACCTATATGTAATATTATAGAACACTCACATGATGCTACAGGTAGGAGAGAGACATAACTTAGACTAAGCTAGCATAGGTGAGAATACTACTAGATGGATAGGGGTAGATTGCCACTTTGGATAGAGTGATTAGGGTCATGGATCAAGCCACATATTAAAAGATTATGTATGAGGAGGTTGTACCATGTGCTCAGAGGGCACCATATTTTAGGGAGTACTCTATGAGATGGTTGGCATTTACTATATATATTCATCTAATGGAGTTAGAGAGGTTAGTGGGATAGGTACAATGTGTGATGGGTCCTTTTTGAGGCACACCACAACATGAAGAGATATTCCTAAGACTATACACTCTATCTAAGGGACAAGACAAGACATATACATAGGGGATATTTTATGGATGGATTTATTGATGTATACATATTTTGAGATGTACCTTTTTATATAGACATAGATTATATATATATATATATATATATATATATATATATATATATTCATGATGATTTATGAGACTTTTTACTATGTGGTGTAGACGTTGATGGAATTTTTATTGATTTACATGGACTTTATACATGATTGATATATGTATTGATATATTATAGCACTGGTTATATTTCCTCCATTTTGATTTACATTAGCATGTTTTAATTATTTCAACATATTTATTATGGATGTATGGCTTATGTATTATTGGGTGATGTGTATGGATTTAAAATGTTACATAGCTGAATTTAATTTTTTTTTGTTATTTGCATTGGAATTCCAACAATTTTTAAGATTTGAGGTTTGAGAAACCTAATTTTTAATATAAAATAGAACACATTACCACCAATCATATTGAATAATCATGATGAATGTTGAATGTTGATGTTTTAAGAATATGAAAAAAAATAAAGAATAAATTGTGTAAAATCAAAGTATGTCATGATATAGTGATACCATAACCATACTATATATGTATTTCACAAAATAATCTTTGTAAAACATACAGAAGACAATTATTTAAAGAATATTTGACAACAAAAGATAAACCTAAATTATTTTAAACACACAAAAAATGTTAATTCAATGATAATAACATATAATTAAATAAATATTAACTCAAACAATAAAAGTTGATCACAATTGACAAAGTAAAGGAAATAACCATTGGAATGATTATAAATAAAAATGAAATGAAATAACTAAATTAATGGATAAGCAAAAATAAATACATAAAAATAACCAAGTGAATGGTTAGAGATAGAAAACAAATGATTCAACAATAAAGACAAATAATATATATGTAAAAATAAAAGTTTTAAACAAAATAAAACCAAGAAAGGACTAGACAAGTGTAGCCAAGAGAAATGTGAGATACTGAACAATCAAGGGAGAAGTTGAAGGATAATTTAATCCACATTGGGTAAATGGATGATGGGGAATATGGTGGTCAAAATAACCCTAGATAACCCATGTCTTTAATCACTACCTATATAATCCACCTTAGACAAAATCTATGTGATGATATTATGATAGATGTAGTTTTCCTAATATGAGAAGTGATGAGAAATTCAATGATTGATGAATAATTTTGAATGTTTTGATGAAAAGGATACATAAGTGACCCACCCCAGAATGAGTGAATGATGTGGAAAATATTGTAGAATGGTGAATGTGTGTATTTTTTATTTTTTTATATTTTTATATTTTTGAAATAAAGAATAAGACATTTTTCTTCTATCATGAGAAAAATTGCAAGTTCACATATAGGAATAACAACCCTAAACTTAGCATGTTATAGGATAAATGACTAAAAATTAACAAAATGATAAACTTGAGAATATACAATGGATAAATAAAAGGTGATGCCCAAAAGTAACTATGGTAGGTATAGACAATGGTTTACACATGGTGTCAGAAGCCTCATTTTCATCATAGTATTTATCCAAAGTGCTAGTAAACTACTTTTCACATCTGGATGATCTCTGTACACATTTGTTTCTTTTTTAATTTTTCTCTATATTTATATATATATATATATATATATATATATATTTCTAATTTTTGTCCTTGGATATATCAATAATAGAATATAAAACAAGTTTAGGCATATAATATTTTAAGGTGCATGATGTTCATATGTTCATCAAGATCCTCTTTATCTTTTGTGGCTAGTTTGTAAGATCCTAATCCATACTTGGAAATAACAATGAATGGACCTAACTAGTTAGGCTCAAATTTTCCCTTCTCTCTCTCTCAAAATTATTATTTCATTGATTCTCTTTGAAAATAAGATCTCTGATTATAAATTCCCTAGATGTAATCCACTTATTACAGATAAAATGAAGGCAATTATGGTAAACTTGCAAATGGTTTAAATCATTGAGTCATTTATCCTCCAAGAAGTTGAGTTCACTTAGGTATGAAGTTTAGTATGATTCTTCATCTATGATTTATTGTAATGATATTTGTAAAAATGGAATCTTGACCCCAATGAAAATAATATATCCACTACCATAAATGAGGGAATAAGGGTTTGCCCCCATAGGTGTGTAGATACTAGTGAAATATGCCCAAAGGGTGGGATATAACTACATATCCTAATCACAACCAACTTCATTAATAACTCTTTTAAGAATGCATAAAATATTTGTATTTATTGCCTTAGATAGGTTCTTTCCTTATGGGTAGTAAGGAGTGGACCATCTTTGTTTGATATGATAGGTTTGGCAAAGAGTCTTAACATCTTTATTTATTAAAGAGTTGCCATTGTTAAAAATTAGAGTGGAAGGAATACCAAAGTGGTAGATAATGTGGTTGAGGATAAACTTGGAAATTTTCTTTCTAGTGACATAGGTAAGTGGCATTGCCTCAACCCACTTGGTAATTTACTCAGTTATTGTTATAATATGCTTATGTCTACTAGAAGAGCTAGGATTCATTTTCACAATAAGGTCTAACCCCCATGTGTTAAATGGCCAAGGTGTTTTGATAGGTTGTAAATATTATTAGGGGAAATGGATAAGATATCCATGTCTTTGACAGGGTATACACTTTTTGACATAGGTGCATAAATTAGATTCTATTGTTGTCTAATGATGACCTATTCAGATAAGCTTTTTCACAAGTACCATACCACTTTAATGTTTTCCAAAAATTCCCCCATGAACTTCTCTAATTATCAAAATAGACTCTTTAGAATTTAAATAGTTCAGAAGGGTTCCATCATAGCCATGATGATGTAGGGTGTTTCTAAGTATTGTATAATGAGATGTGCATTGAATAAAAGATTTTCATTGGTTAGAGGATAAGTTAGATGGGATGGTATGGTTATGAAGGTATGTATAGATATCATAGTACCTTAGATAAGTGGGACCAACCACCTCACAAACCATTTTTTAATCAAGTGTATCATAAGCTGGCATCCTTAATTACTCAACCATAAATAGTTATGTTTTGTGCTCAAATCTAATAAAGATCTAATTTTTACCATAACATCTATTATTTGTTTGTTTATTATTGATACTTATTCTAATTAGATGTACTTAAAATATGATTTAAAACTATCCACCATCCTATTTTAAGGTATTATTTTATCATCACGAACTTGGAATTCATTATTTACTTGATTGATGATAAGCTTATAATTGCTAAAAATAAAGAGATGTTGGATTCTCCACTGAAATGGCATATTGAGGCCTGTTATGAGACCTTCATATTTTTCTATGTTATTTTTACAAGGGAATTCAATTTAGAATGATTTAGGAATGAAATCCCCATTAGATTTTACTAACATGATACCTTCCCCAAGCCATGATTTGTAAAGGAACCATCAAATAAATGTTGCCAAACTAGGGATTTGTCTATAGACTTGATTGCATCATCTAAGAATTATACAATGAGAAGTTATTTACCATCAATTAGTGCTTTTTCCAACAAATCTTCTAGAACTTGTCCTTTGAGTTGTTTTTAGTTAACATACTCTAAATCAAACTCACTAAGAAGCATAACCCACTTAGCCATCATGCCTATTAGAGCAGTTTTGGATAAGAGATATTCAAAAGGGATAATCTTGGTGATGATTTTTATTTGATTATTAATCATGTAATGTTATAGTTTTGGGGAAGAAAAAACAAATTCAAAACAAGGATTTTTTCTATTTGAGAGTTATTAAGCTTATAGTATATCAATGTTCTACATAAGTAGTAGACTGCTCATTCTTTCCCGTTATCACCATTTTGCGCTAAAAATGCTCTAAGTGCATATTGAGTAGCTAAAATGTATAATAAAAAAAGGGTTACCCATAACATGTGGCATAAAAACAAGTGGGTTTGAAATATATTGCTTGATTTTGTTAAATGCCTTTTAATAATTTTTGGTCCATGTAAAATGAGTATCCTTTTTTAGTAAAAAGGTGAATAAGTGACATATGTCTACAAGATGAGATATAAATATTTTGATTGACTATATTTTCCCTTGTATAATTATAATCTATTTAATATTTTTAGGTGGAGGCATATCCATGATAGATGAAACCTTTGAAGGGTTAACTTTAATGTCATGTTGTGAAACAATGAATCCTAATAACTTTCTTGATGTTATACCAAACACACATTTCTTTAGATTCAACCTCATTTTGTACTCTCTCATGCACTCAAAAATATGGTGAATCACTTGATGGTGATCTTTCCTAATTTTATAATTATCTATAATATCATCTACATAATCTTCCATAATATCATTAAGCATGTCATAAAAAATAATATTCATTACCTACTGATATGTAGCCCCAACATTCTTAAAACCAAAAGGCATCACCTAATAACACCTCTATGGATTTGTAAATGTCATTTTGTGTTTATATTCAATATAAATTTGTATATAATTATAACTTTAAAAAACATCCATTAAAGATAGCATATCATGGCATGTAGTTGAATCGATAAACATATATATGTTAGGCATGAAAATCATCCTTCAAGCATGATTTATTTATATGACAGAAGTTTATGCATACTTTAATCCATTCAAGTTTATTCTAAACTAGTACAATTTTTTATATCCAATCTGTGTATTCCATTAGATGTATGAAACCAATGTCTAACTACTTCTTTATTTCTTCCTATATCAGTAGTGAAATCTTGGGATTCATTTTATGGAGCTTCTATTTTATAGGTTTTGCATCTAGATGTACCACAAGGTGATGAACTACTAAATTTATATCTAATCCTATCATATCTGCATAATACCATGTAAATATGTCAAAAACCTAATGAATTAGTAGTATAAATATATCCCTTTCCTCTTGAGTGAGTGATATAACAAGTTCTATAATTTTTTGATCATGTTCAATGCCAATGTTTACAAGAATGGTTTATTCAAAAAGTAGACTTGACTCATATTTATAATCTAGGGGTGGTGTAGCAATATGGAAGTCTTCCTCAAACTCTTCTTATTTGGACGTGGAGGCAAAACTGATAGAGTGATGTAATTTTTGTTTTGTAAAATATGTTAAATCTACTAGTTATATTAGAAATCCTTTTTTGTGGTCATCTACATGAATTTGATCTCTTGTTCTCAATAATTTAGATATAACTTCATCATTCTAAAAATGATCCAATTGATGTATGGATAATTGGTCCCAATAGATGAGAGATGGATATGCAAGGCCAGGTGTAAGGATGGCATTTCTATGGAATATGTTGGTAAGGGTAAGATCTTTAAAATGGTTAATTATGAAACCTAACTCACTATCCAAAGAATCATATTCTAACTCATTAGAAGAGTCACTTTGGGAGAGTGTAAGATACATATTATATGGGTTCAATCCTAGATCATGATTCACCTCATCTAATTTTAGTGTTATAGGTTCAATGGCACCTTGTTCATGAAGGCCAATACCTTTTCCTTTATAGCTCATTATTTTTCACAAGATGGATTTTGAAATGGGATTTTATTGGTAGAAAATCAAGTAGCTAATTTGTTAGAATAGATCTAATAAGAATTTGAATCATCAATATGTTCATTAAAAAGAAGGCCTCCCTTGATAAATTTAATTTGATGAAGCTTCTAAACCATTCTTTTATCCTTTAGATGGTGTTTTTTTCCATAGTCATTTGGAATTGTGTGTATTGTACTTATGTAAAAATCTTAGATGATGTACTCATTCATGCCTCGATCAATTATTTTAAAATAGGAAGAGGTGGATGAGGATGCTTTGTTGGTAGATGGTGGATCGGATGTTTTCTCAATAGAAGGATTATTGGAGCTTGCTGAATGGATGGTTGATTTGAAGTTTGATTAGTTAATGTATTTTAATCTTCATCATATGGTTGGTTAGATGCTTCATGGGTTAATTATTTTTCAATGGATATGGAAGGATTTGGTGTATTAATCTAACCACTAAGGGGAGGTGTTTGAGATAAAATTATAGGATTTACATAGTTTTCAAGTGAAGGATAATCATCAACAAGGGTGAAATTATCATCTGTGACTGGTAGATAGTTTGTTTTTTATATTTACCTTCCAATAGCTTGTAATATTGGAAGGGATGAGGATCACCTTGTACAATTACTTTCATTCTTAAATGGGATAATTTCAAACATTGGTGAAGAGTGGATGGAATGGAATTCATATAATGAATACATGGGCATCTAAGGAGTATATTATATGGTAAATAAACATCTAAAAATGAACAAGAGTTTCCTTAATGATAGACCCTACCATCAATGGAAGATGGATTGTGCCAATAGACTGACACTCATTATCATTGTATGCCTTTATATTAATGATTTTTTATTCTAATGTTGTTATTAGATACATGAGATGTTTTATGATTCTTAGTGTACATAAATTAAAGGCCAAACCAATATCTATAAAAACCCTTTTTAAATTATACCTAGAAATAGTAACATCTATATACAATGGGAGGTTATGATCTAAACTAAAAGGAGAAACATTTGAATGATCAAATGTTACTTGATTATTTGTTGCCAGATAACCTATTAAAAATTATAAATTTATAGGATTAATGCTTTTAAGGACATTGGAATCTTGTATAACTTTATGCAAAATAGCTTTATACATATGGGATGTCTTGAGAAGATCTAAACTTCAGATATTGGTTGGTGTTTTTTCAACATGGTCAATAAGGTTGTACTTACATTCAATATTAGAGGGAGATTCACTTGATAGGGTAATATTTGTACATATTGTGATGATGACACATTCATATTTTGGTAAATTGATAATGTTAACATGTATATGCACCATATCAATACTATTGATTATGGAATGAAATGTATGACTAGCTTGATTAACATTATTTGATTCTGGTTATTCTTGTTTTTGCTTGATTTTACCTTGTTCATGATTAGGGAATGGGTCTTGGTATATCCCTAATTTTTTATTGTTATATTATTTAGGTGATGTATTTTCAAATACTATGTCACCTCTATCAATGAGGTCTTGAACATAGTGTTTTAGGTGTATACATTGATTTTTTGAATGCTCTTTAATCTGATGGTATTCATAGTATTCATCTTCTTTGTACCTATCAGGTTTGGGAACATTTGCTTCAAAGGGTTTTGTGTATATCCATATAATCATGTTTTCATGGGCCAAATTTCAAAAAAAATCTTGTGTCACCCAATTGAGTGAACTTATGTTTAGGTCTCCCTTGTTTTAGTTGCCCACCAGCAATTGCAATGTTGTGAGTTGATTGGTTGTATATTTATGTTTTCAAGTTTTGAATCTATTTTACATTAGTTACACCATCTCCAAAAAGAATTTTTATTTGTTTAAATAACTTTGGTTTATCTATTAGTTTTGAGGAATTATTATTATCTAGTTTAAATATTTTGATTACACCTCTATTAATCAACGTTCTTTCCACTTGAATTCATTTTTCAATCATCTCATCAAATGATATTGGGAAAATAAGTAACAAGTGATGTCCTAAATCTTAGTTTAAGTTGTTCATAAAAATGTCTACTAGATATATTTTAGGAAACGACCATGTAAAATGACTTTCCATTGCTCACCATCTTTGTAGGAAGGAAGAAAAAATTTCATCATTTCATTGTTTGGTGTCGTGTAAATTTAAACTAGTCAAGTATTTTTCAATATTGGAAGAGAAGTGTCAAACAAACTTTTCAAATAAGTCTTGTATTGTGAAAATCTAAAGTGGTCAAGTATTTTTCAATATTGTAAGATAAGTGTTGAACAAACTTTTTAGATAAGTCTTCAAAAGTGAAGATAGATCCTTTCAAAAGTTGTGATAACCATTCAAAGGATTGGCCCCTGAGACTTTGTGAAAATAAATGTAATATGAATTCATTATTATAAGTAACATATGCACATGTGTGAAATAATCCATTTATATGTTCCCTAGGATCTATTTTACCTTTATACTTATCAAATTTAGGGAGCTCAACGTATTTGTGAAAAAATGTAGTCATTTTACTAACATCATATGGATATGAAAAAATTTCCTCAAACATAAATTATTTTTTCTAATTATAAGAGCCATCTTGCAAGCCTTGAATTATATCCTTTATGATTTAAAATTCTTGCATGAAATATGGGGATAGTTGATCCATCTAACTTAATGAATTAGGTGGTTAACTTGTAAATTGATTTGTGTTTGGGAGGGTGTGCTAATTAAAATTGTTTGGAGTTTCATTGTTGAAGTTAATGTTTTGAATATGTCAAAATGTGTTAATGTTATAACCAAGGTTTTTATTTGTATTAGAACCAAAATTTGATTGATTTGAATTTGGGTAAAAACCACAATTGGCCTAATATGGGTTTGGATTAAAACCAAGGTTTGGATTTTGTGTAAAGTTTGAATTTGTTTTATTTGGATTTAGGTTGAAAATTGAATTGTTTGTTATATTTGCATTGAATTTCCTGGAATTAGGATTGGTGTTTTGACCAAAACCTATTTGATTAAACAAACTTGAATTATTTTATCTTGGAAGTTTTGATTAGTGGGGTTCATGATTGATGAGTTTGAAGGTATATTCAAAATTGTATTATTTGCATGGTGTTGTGAAGGTAAATTTTTATTTATATTCATATTGGGATTACCAAAGGGATTTATTTATTGATGAGATTGAAATTTCATAATCTCTTTATTTTTTTGAGTTGCATGGAATTCCATAGAAAAACCATGGCTAGTTTGGGATGACTCTTCACGTGAAATAATTTTCCCTTTATCTTAAGAGACTTGGGATGAGGTTGTGAGGAAGTAATGAGAGCATTGATACCCTCTAAATAAACTTGTGAGATTTGTTGATTAGGATTGGATGATGAAGGCTCTTTCTTTCTAATTAGATATTGCAAATTATGTACATCAACATCAAATGGGAACTTTGCTCCAAAGCCCAAAGCTCAAATAAATACTTCATTTTTTTGGATATGATATACTTATCAAAGAAGGGTAGAGGTTTGATATTTTTGAGGCTACCCTCATCTTGGTAATCTCCTCCATCTTCTTCTTGCTCAATTATTTCTAGTATCTCTACATGATGCTCTTGACTAGGGAATTGAAAGGGGTCATTGCCAAAAGGCTCTTCCCTTGTATTGGGAGAAGTTAACATGGCCATTTGCCAATTAATAGACATTATTAAAATAAAAATAAAAAATTACCTAAATATGTTCTAAATTAATAACATGAACCAAAAAGTTGACTTAAAAAATATTGATTTCTTAAACCAATTATTTTAACTTTTTGGTATAAAGATTTGATTTCAAGATGTGATTTTTAACTTAAGATAAATAGTTTTCAAATAAGGATTTTTCAACATGTGGTAGAACAAGGAATCAAAAAACAAAATTTTTAATATAAATAGTCAAGAATTTTCACATAAAAAGAGAAAAACTAGGATGAGTGTTGTGAACAACTATTGGGCCTTTTGATGTCAATGATTAGTTTGTACTCTTAAATGTGGCTTAATATTTAAATGCACTAACCATTAAATATCCTAACATTCTCATGGCCCACTAAGTCTAGTTTTGAGGGTGTGTGGAAGGTAGCTTATTGGTTCTAACCATTAACTAATAAACCAAAGTTGAATGACAAAAGAGGTTACCATAGGCTTAAGGTTTAAAAAATCTTATCTAGGGGGAAAACCACAGAAGAAATAGATAAAGTGGATGCATATTATTGGGTCTTGTCTCAAATTTTCCAACACATCTATAGGGGTCTTAGTGGGTTGAAAATTGATGATATCATATTTTGAGGTAGATAGTGAAACCTTAGGTATTGGAGCATGAAATCCCTTCACATCATAGTATCCTTAAAACACACAACTACTTAGACAATTGAAATAACTAGATCTAGATTTATATACCCTAATAGAAAATAGGGTTTGGCCTACTGCATGGTGGTGAAATCCATGGTCATTAGAGCCTCTAAAAAAATTTAAGTATTCATTTATAATTTCCAAGTATCATCACCAATATGACACCAAAGAAAGAGCATGTGTGGGTGCTACTTAGGTAACACAAAAGATTATAGAAATATTTCTAATTCCAAAGTATCATCACCAATATGACTCCAAGGAAGATCATAATAAATTTATACAATATTATATAAAATATTGAATTAAAATGTGACGTAATTACTAAAAATTTTGAAAACAAGATTGGAAACATTAGTAAAAGAAATTGAATTTTGTTTTTCCTTTTCACTGATTATCTTTGACAAGCATTCTGGAAACAAGTGGTTAGAATGTTTACTTAAGATTGAAGCAAGGAAACCTATAATTAAAAAAAGTAAAACCCATGAAAATAAAGTAAAAACCACCTCTCTATAACAAATTTGCTGCTACATAGAAAGATAGGAAAGCAAAATTGTGATCAAATAAACATAATAAAAATATAGAATACAAAAATTAGAAAATAAATAAAATCATGATTAAATAATGATTTTTATAACTTGTACCATGATTTTGCTACCAAAACGATAAATTCATTACCTATAAAGATGAATCCATTACCAAGAAGGATGAATTCATTGCATAAAAACATGAATTTTCTACTAAGAATAATGAATTTACTGCTCAAAATGACAATTTCATTGTTCTAGAATGAATTCATTATTGACACTATAGATAAAACATAGAAAAATAAACATAATTATTTTGCTATGGATTTAAATAATTTCACTATTTAGAACTATGAGTTCACTATTGATGCCTCCAAATTCATTGTTATGTAGTGGGTGTACTTAGTTAAATAGAAAATTATTGATAAAAACCTATAGCTTATACCATCACTCAAAAATATAAGGTTAAATGTATATGCAAATACAAACAATAAAAATCAAATGAAAAAATTATTTCTAAATTTAAATATGATGATCAAAATATGAAAAAGATGAGGGAAGGTCCCACTGGAAATGCCAAAATTGTGTAAACTAAATTTAGATGTGATAAAGAATGAATTAATCTTAATCTCAGCTAAATTCAACCTAATATATAGAAACAAACAAATAAAATAGAAAAAACACAAACTTATCCTTAAAATGTCCAAGATTTCTCCATTGCAATGTAAACTTGATTTGTTCTTTAAAAATGTGGTGCTCACTCTTCCAATGCAAAGGAGAATAGCTAATGTTTTGGTGAAAAAGGAGTTTTTTAATTATTTGATTTTATTTTATTTGAATTTATTTGATTATAAATATAACTTTGTTAGCATAATTCTAGATTCTTCAAGATTCAATTTTAGGAATCTTGAAAATGAAGGTTTTCATATTTATTTATAGATTTTTGGAGGAAGACCTAATGGTAGAGAATTATTTGGATTTATTAAATGTTCTAACCAATCAATAGTGTCTAATGAGTCCTCACCCATGAGGATGAATACCATTTAAAATGGTTGAAATAAGTATGGGATTGGTTAGTTGAGAATAAGTCAAACTTCTTGACAACTCAAGGGATGAGTCATCAGAGGTTGAAAATTTTTTGGGTTTGGTTGGGATGAGGGAGAAAAAGGTGGAAGATGTTGGATGAGGTGTAAAATGTATATTTTATATTTAAAATAAAGATTTAAAGTGTACATAATTGACTAATTTTACTTATTCAATTATTTGAATTTGGAAGGAGATGTGATGAATTTTTTTAAGAAGAATTATTAATATATTTTTGGTACATTGAGATACTAAATGAAATTTAAGTGTCTACATATATAACCCAAATACATAATAAAAGTCATGGTTTAAACATTTTTTCTTCCACCATTATAAATCATAACACTTTGTATGGGATGGTGATCAAGATATCCTCAAATTAATAAGGAATGAAGATCGAAAATGTCATTCACAATATTGTTATCATTAAAATTAATAGAGGGTATTTAAACTGTAGGATGTGTATACTGCATATAATTATTGATAATCCCATTTAATGGGTACCAATTTTGTGATGGAGGATGATGTTCATTATATACCATTTTCATTTGTAGTTCTTTCTTAGAATGATCTTTCAATGATTGTTAAATATTTTCTATTTTTGGTGATCACCAACTGTGAACTTGATTCCTTTGGAGGACCATCAAATGTAATCTTATGGTCATCAATAAGGTCTTAGATATTATTCTTTATGGTAAAACATCTATTTTTATAACATCTAGGGCCTTGGTAATATCCATAATAAGCATTCACATCATATTGTATACACAATATTTTCAAACTTTTATTGATTACTGATACTTCGTATCTTGTAGGACCCTATCGAGTCTCAATATATCTAAGTGCATACGTTAAGGGGTGTACTAAGAAAGGGGTGGGTAGACCATCAATGCTTTGTAATATTGTTATCCCTTTTACCACTTGTAGTCTATACACTAGCCTCCTAAAACCATTAAACCCAAGATTATTCTTCTTAGTTCTACCTATTCCTATCACTTATTATGTTTTATCCTTCATTTCTTGCCTTAGAACCCTTTTGAATTGTCCATTGTGATAGGTCAACCTAGCACAGTTTAGGGACTTTTTCTCTCTTTTCATTTGTTGGCCTCTCAGTCGACCTAACACAAACCTAGTAAGTTAGCCTAAAAACATGCTAGGTCAAACCAATCAACCTAGTACAATTGACATATCCAAATGATTTTAGGGTAAGATACTAATATATATACAAGGTAATTTACCACCATTTTATAAGATAACATAATTGAGCAAAGAAGTGTGAACAAACATCTACTTATTAACAATTCTACTTGGGGAATAAAGCTTTAGGGTTCAATACTTTCTTTGATAATTTGATCTCATCTTGTGGATAAGTATTTTAGATGCTTGGATATGTTGTGTATACTAGAGATAATTTAAATTAGTTATCCTTACATACCATTATAATCTCTTGCAAAGAACCTTGGCCAAGGAGGTGATAGAGGCTTAGTGGGAATGTATTCAAAGGTAAGAATTCCTAGCTTTATTTCTCCTTTGTAAGAGTAGATAGATAGTGCATTTGTATTCTTCTCTTCCATGTACTAGGATTCCATTTACATTGACATAAGTATATTTCTTCTATACATGTTTAGTTTAGTTGTTTTGTTTCTAACCACCACATTTTTCCATAAGCTTTTGTACACACTAGATTAGATTTGATTTTCTTTTTATTATATTAATGAAATATTAAATCATAGGAATCTTTTAGGGTTGTGAAATTGTGTTACACTATAGGCTTTGGAACCCTACATCACATAGTGTGTTGTGATAAGTGACCCCCTAATCAAGTCTAGAGGATCCTCACATTGGTCATGCTCTCACTTAATAATTGTGTACTCCACAATCATAAATTTAGGTGTGCTCTATCCTATCCAATCTAGGATTTATTTATGGACATGATGCATTTTCAATTTCATATATTTTGGTGAACCTAATGTGAAACTAACCCATTTAGGATTTCTTTCACTTTCTTTCATTTTCTTTTGATCATCATTTTTGTCATATATTTTGACATACTAGATCAATTCTATCGACCTAATTATTTTTTTCTATGCATAATTTTTCAATAACAAGCAAATAGATCAACCAACTTGACCTAGTGTATTTTATGACTTCTAGTTTAACCCACTAGGTTGACCAGGCCAACATAATGCATTTTCAGCCTTTTTTAACATGTTTTAGTATAGCTTGATCAACTATCTTGACCCAATTTGTAGGTTTTTACTAGTTTTATCCAAGGTTCTTGATTAACAATCTTACTCATTTTCATCTTCGATTAACTAAGGTCAGTTTCTATTTTTCTATATTTTTACTTTTCTATATTTCTTTTCATAGTTTTTAGTCTTAAAAATTGCCCCTACACAATCAATTAGGTTGACCTTGTGGACCTAGTTTTGTTTTTCTTGTGTTATTTGAATAACTAGGTTGACTTGGTTAACCTATTTCACTTTTATACCTTACTTCCATAGTATAGGTTCAACCTTATCAAGCCTATTCTATATGATTGTACATATAGTCTCTATACTATACCTTGTTTCAAAGTTGGAATTAACCTCTGTATGATATTAATTAGTCTCACACTTTCTTTTTAGTTGTTTGCATGCTTAGAATAAATCACATAGTCTAATTAGGTGGTTTTTAATTATTCTCTTATTTTCAATATTTCTATTTTATGTACACATAGCCAAACCACATAAACATCAACAAGCATTTAAACATCTGACTACTAGGCAAACCTACTTGGATTTCATCACAAAGGGGGAAGGTGACTTGATGCTTTGATCAAGTATAAAGCATGGTTAATGATATATTGTGGCTAAGCACCTGTTATCCTTATTTTTGTGGTGTATGAAGTGAGGGGTTAGGCCCCAATACCAATCCTATATCATTTTCACTGCAATCCCTCTCATCCTAAAATTACCTATAATTATCCATAGATTGCTATCTAGTACCTTTTTTATATCTAATTTCCTTTCACATTAAAAATCATTCTTAATAATCTACACAATATTCTAGGTTGACCAGTTAGCTAGCTTTACTTTAAAATTTTCTTTTTCTTTCTCTTTGATCAATTATGTGTGCAAAATCTTCCATTATCTAGTGTTAGTGAAATGTTTTTCTTTGTGTGCATCGATTAGATTGGTAGTTTTGATCCAATTAACTATTTATTTACCTTTAGTACTTATTGGTTTTCATTAATTTAAAATTATCTTTTTTTAATTCAAAAATTACTATCAATTTTCTCATATTACCAACATCATCATGAATCCAATGCATGTTATGATTTGTAAAATAGATAAGTAGAACTAAAGATATAAGTAAAATAAGGAATCTGCCTATTTTCACTATACTAGGTCAACCTTGTTGACCCTATATCTTTTTCAAAATATATCCACTATGATAGGTCAACTTGGTTGACCTTATACTATCTACAACCCTTTTACCTTTTCTATCAGTCTTTGTACACTATACTGGATCAACCCAATTGACCTTGTACAGTTTTATAGTCCATATTTCTATGTTAGGTCAACCTAATCAACCATACACTACTTTCTATCACTTTTTGTTCTACTTGTGTGGTTATATAGTATTGTTTCATAATAATGACATATTTTGATCCTTCCTTAGTCCATAACATTTCATAATCAAGTATTTGGATAATAACCTCACTTAATTCATTACCTCTAACAAAACTAATCATTTTCTTCCTTCTTCTCCACCTAAACCAAAACCACTCACTACACAATGAAATGTAGTTGAGATCCTTCCTCATAATCCTCCTCCCAATACCAATATTGGAAGTCTTTCACCAAATAATACTACTCAAATTGATAATCTAGATGGTTGCCAAATATTCAAAAATCTTGATGATATTTACACTCCTACCAAGAATGGTAATTTGACTAAGCTTCCTTCTTCTTCAGCCAAACTTAAGATAATTAACACCAATGTTGGGAATCATCCACCTACAAATAATCCTCCTCTATAAGGAAAGGATAGATAATTTTATTCAAACCAAATTTGATCCTTCTTCCTACACCAATAAGGAAAGGATAACTAACATGAACAAATTTAAACATATTTTTGCATCCATTGAACATCAACCTCTTATGTCACATGAACCAAAGGAGTACCTAGTTAAAATTCCTACTCCAAATAATATCATACATGGTCCTCCTTTACCTTCTCATACCTCTTCGACACATCATATGTCACATTCAAACTCCTTAAAATTTAACAAACCAACACATTTACCTATATCTAAATTCACTTGCCAACCTAATATAAATCATTCTAATGGCTAAATATTACCTCACTCCAACTCACATGTTGGGGTATCTTGTGATGCCCATCCACATTCCCTTTAGAATTTTGGGCATCTGTGGATGCCCATCCACATATCCCTTTAGACTTTGGGGCATCTTGTGATTCCCATCCCTATATCCCCTTACCCATTGGGGCATTTTGTGATGCCCACTCTTATTCTACAATGCATAATAACAAATAAATATAGCTTCAAGAAATATTCTAAGACTTATATACTTGTCTTTCATATGCCCATGTTTGATACAAATGCTAACATAGATTTTACTTGTTTATTTTTGTATCTTGTGTCTTTGTTTTTTTGCATTTTTCTTCCTTTAGTTTCACTTTCTTAAGCATCATCATTTTATTTTATGTTCTTTTGGATTTCTTACACATCACATTTGGCATTTTTTTTCATTTTTTTCCTTATATATCTCTTTTATTATTTATATTTTTATACCATTCTTTGCCGTAGTATATTTATGATAATTTTTACCCCTTTCTTTAGCATTTACTTCTTGATGTACCATAGTCTGATTTTTCTTTTAACTTTTATCTTTTGTTACCCTCATGGGTTTCTCTTTTGTGAGTTTCTTCATAAGACTATGGATAGGACCCAATACCCCTCACAAAATTACCATCTTTTACTTATGTTTTTCTCACTATTACTACTTGCAAATGTTTTTTTGGCATCCTTTGGCTTTTTATTTTATGAGTTGCTTTGTCAAAAGATCCCTCACTTATTTTTATCTTACTTATTGGCACCCTCATGGGTTTATCTTTTATGAGTTACTTTGTAAGGCCATGGATAGGACATGACCATCCTCATAAAATTACCATTTTTTCATGTTATTAATCCTTGTTCTTAACTTTAGTTTTTGCTTCTTTTATTAGATGAAATCTACACAATGATCTATGTTAAGCATATTTTCCTCCATTTACCTCATTCTTATGATAAGGAATCACACTTTACTATCATTTTATCCCTTTTTACCCTTTGTCACATTATTTTTGTGATTTTAAGAAATTCAAATTGTTCCATGTGTCATTCTTCTTGATTTTCCCTTCCTTTCATCTCCACATTAGATAAAACAAGGTCAAATTCAAGATATCACTTTTATTTTACTTGGATTTCTGAGACTTTTATACCTCATGCTCTTTAAAGTTCTCTCTCTTAGAAACCTTGTCCCAAATTTTCAAATGAAAATCAAATTTATCACCCATGTTTGGTCTTCCAAATATGTATGGAGGAGGAATCTGAAAAAAGCCATCAAGAAAGTTAAAAGCTAAATCATTTGAATCAAAAGGCATTGATATATAAAAGGCAACATATAAATCCTAAAAATTAAATTCACACCAAAAGATGTGATTACAAGCACATATATATATAATCAAAGCTTAAACTCCATATTTAGATTTACATAGAGATGAAGTCCTTTGGGGTATGATAGGCTAGTAGATTGGAGTAGGATAATTCAAAAAACTCTATGGTGATACCTACTTACTCATGCAAGTACCTAATCTTCATAGTAGATCAATGGATTTATAAGGGGTCCTGAAGAATGGAGAACACATTGTGGAGAGGTAGGTCCATTTTAATTTGCATCCATATATCCTTCGTGGTAGGATCTATATACTTAATTTGTTTACCTAAGAATATGTGGCTAAGAGAAGGTCTTCAAAGTCCTTAAGGTTGACGGTCCTCTAGTTTTGACAAACCTAATTTGAGTGTCTTGACTTTGATAAAGAGTTTTTCTACCTTGGTTTTTCCTTCATTCTCACCTCCACCCATTTCATATTCCCCCTTGATAAGCAAATTGTGATTCTAAATCTATTTTCCCTTCTTTTATTATTCCTTATTATTCATATTGTTTCACGAGATTTCACTTTTCACATTCAAGAAAGGAAATGAGAAACTAAGAAGAAAGGATGAGGGTTTGTACATACCCAGATTGTGGACTTGCGCACTAGATTCAGACGATAGCAAGAACTCCTCTTTGGTTGTGGAGGATGACACCTGAAAGAGAAAGATACTAAAACATGAAAAATGTTAGATGACAAAAGGGTGGATTGCCAAGCAAAATCTTGGTCCTAGAAGCACAAAGACTTCTTGGAGGATGACAATACATTGTTAAACAGAATATGATAGAAATAGAAAGTTGTAAAGATAAAAAGAAAGTACTAAAAGCAAATGTGTACATGTTTAGCATCAATCTACTTTGCATAGTCGCTGATGTCGGTGGTATTGCCGACATCGGTCAAGGAATGTAACCGACATTGGTTAGGCTGCCAACATCGATAGAGGAAATGGTCGAGGTCGGTCAGGGTAATCACCAAAGATAGGTTATAGGTCTGGTTTCTAGTCTACAAAGTGGTCTGAAGTTTTGTTTGAGGGTTAGGGACTCTGTTTGGGGGTCAGAGAGATTGCCTGGAGGTCTGAGGGACTTGTTTTGGTGTCTAAGGAACTAAGAATGTTGTCTAGAAATGGACTGAATTGGTGACAAAGGCAAAAAGGGGACTGAATGGGAGACAGGGATTTGAGAAGGCTTTTTAGCCTCTTAGGGCTAGACAAGTTGAGTCTGGGCAATGGTTAGTTGAATAGATAGATTTGAATAAGAATGAAATGGAAAACAAGATTGTACTTACCTCCTGCTTACTGATTAAAGAATGGAGGAGACCTGTTGTTGGAGCTATTAAAGAACCTGTAAATGCCAAGAGCCTAGAGCTATCTCTATAAGGTGCCTATAGTTGTTGATGCTTGTTATGCGAGAGGGAGAGAGAAACAAAATGCCAAAGCACCAAAAAAAGTTCATGTTCACTGAGGGAGGAGAATAGTTGTAGAAAATGGTTTTGAAGGCAACCGATGCTGGTAGAACTGCCAACATAAGCCGCATAATGACTGACATCGACAGTAGAAGAATGGGGACAAAGGCTAGAATTAGCCTCTATCTGTTCTTGCACGCTGCCGGGTCAAAAGGCCATGGGAAAATGGTTGAGGAGGGCATAAATGGACACAGGAGGAAGGATTAAGAGAAGATTTGGGTAATAAAGGCTAGGAGAGAGGTGGGGGCATCCAAAGAGGGGATCCAAGGTGGCATGGGTGAGGTGGAAAGCGGCCAATAAATTAAAATATTTGTTTTATTTTAATTTAATAATGGAAGGGACTTAGGACAAGTGTTAGGAAATAGACCAAGGGGGCCAAGGAGGGAGGACAACCTAGGGGGTAGACATGATTTCGGTGTCTACATTTGCCCTTTTTTGTCTTGTTGGTTTTTCTTGATGAACTACAAGACAAAAACATGAGTTGGTTGCCCTAGGTATGGGATGAGGTGTTCCCCCCTCAAAGCAGGAGTCAAGGGAAGGGAACCTAAGATCGAGTGTCAATTTGACAGAGAGATGGATAGAGAGGGTGAGGGGCGAGTGTGAATGCTACAAAGGTTGGGATGGCACGGGTACCACACCACGGGATGGGAAGGTCAAATTGTCACATGTCAAGGGTCGAAGAGTGCCAAAATTGAAATAATCGAGCCCCAGCATTTGGTCATAGCTGATTGGGTTATTCAATCTAAGCTAAAGCTCAAATGGTCATTGTGGTCTAGGTATCTTGGGCTTAGGAAGTGCTCCTATAAACACGAAAACGTCACAAGTAGTGGGGATCAACCGGCTTGTGATCTTATACTTATGAAGGTCATAAATAGTCTATGCACAATTTTGCTAACCAGTCGTGAGGTAGCATACATGCAAAAACAACTAAGGCAAAGTTGTCTTGGAAGTGTTCACGGTCAGAGGAGATGGTCATGATCTCTAAGGTCTGATGGTCGAGGGATGGAGGCAAAAGTGATCTTAATGGTGTCCCAGGGGGTGAAGATGACTTCTATGGTGAAAGCTGACTGATTAGGGCATGATTTTGGTCATGGTGAATAAATTGAAGGGTTAAAGGATGCTAACATCGGTGATATAACCAACATCAGTGGAATAAGGGGTCCAACATCGACAGAAATTGGCTGATGTCAGTGAGATAGGGCACGCATATACTGACATCAGCGGCCTACCAAATCTAACAAAACTAGATTGGCAGCCCACCAAAAGTCATTTTCTACTTGTTAACTGAGAGAAAAAAGAGCTCTAGAGTTGATTGAGTGAAAGTGACCCAGAGTTGATCGAGTGAGCGAGGTGAGGTGGCAGATAGGCATTGGTGGAGAGAGGGAGCGAGTTGGAGAGTGATTGGAGGCTGCAGAGGCATTTTTGTGCTAGGGGAAGTGTGAGGGTAGAGAGACATAGTGGAGATGGTAGAGGGGAGTAGAGGACCCATGGGAGGTCCACCACCAGTGGCACCCATTGTGCCACCATGCTGATGAAGCTGAGATGAGGTAGGAGGCCCTAATGAGCTTAATTGGTTGATTTTAATTTTGATTTGGTTTTTGAACTTTAAGTTGTTTTAGGCAAAAATTGAGGGGGGAGGGTAGCTAAGAAGGTGGTTGGGGGGTCTAGGATAGGTTAGAAGGCATTTAGGAGGGATTAGGGGGTAAAGGGTGGTCAAAATGGGGAAGCCCTAATTTTTAAGGCTCGCCTTGTTTGGCTCTAGGGTCGAACCAGTCGCTGATGTCAGTGGGTTCACCGGCATCGGTCGACAAACGACTGGCATCGATCACTTTCTTACCGATGTCAGTCAGTAAGTGACCAACGTCAGTTAGGTTAGTGGCATCATCAGCATGCAAATTGATGTTGATGGATGCCTAGTCAAAGAGAGGTTGAAAATTTTTAAGTCAAGAGGTCAAAGGTACGCTAAGGGCTTCTTGGGTGTTAGGATAGCCAAAAATGGTCTGGTAGATGGTCAAGTAGATAGACGAAAGGGCAAATGGTCAGGCTAGAGAAGAAGAGTCATGGGGATTAGTGGTTACATTGACATGAGTTTGATTGTTGGATGCAGGTGAGGCAGACACTGATGTTGTGAGATCGACTATCGACATTACTGATGTGGATGCGTCAGGACATTACTAGGGAAGAGTGGGTGCAGATGAGCATAGTGGGACTAGGTGGGCTGTGATGATACTATTAGGTGGTGAGGGATGTGAGCCTGATGGTGGCTCTAATCGAGTGATGGGATCACACCACCAACACCTTCCACTTGCTGATAGGAGAGATGACAGTCATGGTTGAGGATGTGTACTGGATTTTGTGGCTACCAGTACACAGAGCAAACATATATGCGTGCTCGAGAGAGGTGCATGACATACATATGGTTACACTATTTAGAGAGCATGCTACTGAGATGAGGTATCACTTAGCTAGTTTTGCATATGAGCCATTGTATGCGATAGATGAGGATGTGCATCAGCTAGCCATTTTGATGATGATAGGAATCACAGTCTATGTGTTGCCAGATGTAGAGGGAGGTAGGTTTTTGGTTGCTATGACCAGAGTTTTGATGGACATGATGGAGTAGTAGATAATGTTTGCCTAGGTGCCTATCTTTTTGGCCTAGGTCTATAAAGAGCTATGGGGTATTAGTCAGTGGTAGTGGTACAGCTTGTGCATAGACCACCTCCTGCACTATTGGGCATATGAGCATATTGTGGTTACCCAACCTCTCAGCGTCCCAGTGGTGATTCAGGCCAGCTTCAGGGATGGCTTTAGGTGATGGCACGAGGTGATGGCACAGACGTGAGTGGATGGAGTGGTTAGAGATATTGACCTTTATAGAGGGGTATTAGAGGCCTTAATCGTAGTGGATATCATCTAGAGACTGTACTTGGTGTATCCAGCATTCAGAGACTAAGGGGAGCAGTTGGTTAGGGTACAGAGCCTGAGATGGGTCAGGGGCAGGTGAGTTAATGAGCTCAAGAGGGTGCTAGTGGAGAGAGTGTAGTGTCAGTTTGGGTTACTTTAGGATGTGCCACCCACCTTCCCACTGTATAGACAGGATGACATTAAGGCACCGCTCCCATTGCCAGAGGAGATAGAGGGACCAGATTTTGAGGAGCTACCGGTAGGGCCTAGGATAGTTGACCTAGGGTATATAGAGGCTTACATAGCATGGTGGATAGGGTAGTACATAGGGATATAGGTAGGGCCATAACAAGATCTGTAAGCCATGATTAGGGACAGGGATACGATGAGGCAGGAGAGGGATGCTGCTAGACAAGAGAGAGATGTTGCCATCCAGGAGAGGGATGCAACACGAGGACAGGTGACCATTTTATAGGGTCAATTGGCCATAGCCCAGGCACAGGCATTGGTAGGACAAGTTTTGGGAGGATAGGGTTTAATGTAGCATCCACCTCAGTAACTAGTTCAGCAGCCCACACAGTCAGCGTCAGTGCAACCAAGATTTTCACAGCCACAGGGTTCAGTGCAGGGCATGGCAGCAGGTCAGATGGGTCCACCGCAGACTATATCTATAGTTAGATATAATAATGCATTAGATGAGATCACATATTATGAGGGAGCCATTAGGAGGTTTCCTTAGATATAGAGATACTCAGATATGAGGGTAGAGCTAAGCTGGCAGTGGTCTATGTCACGGGCAACTGTTACAGATGCGCGTAGACGGCACAGATTAGAGGGGGGAGAGGATACAGCATCTTCCCAGTCACCGCCACCACCACCATAGCCATAGCCTTGAGGGCAGATTTTGATGTTATGTATATACTGGCCTGTGAGCTGTTGATGTGATATGTACTTGATTTTTTGAGAGAGAGAGATAGATTATACCATTGTAAAACTTTGATATATATGATGGGATTTTTGGCTATGGATGTGTTATGATAATGGTTTTAGATGTTATATGTTTGCAACATTTCTCATATGTTTTAATGATGTATGTTGAGATATGATGTGATGATGTTTTATGATGATATGTAATGATAATGTGATGATGCTTTGATTTTGATGATGGTGCTTTGATTTTGTTAATGATTATGAAAATAGGTGATTGTTTGTGATGTGATTGGCAGGTGACGAAAAAAATGTGATGGAAGAAATGCAATGAAGGAATGGCTGAGCTAACCTCAGAAGACCCCATGTCAACTGAGTGCTACCTACATAGCCCTTGTCCTAAGGGCCTCAGGCCAATGTAGTTCTCCCTAAAGGGAGGAAAGGGGTCGAAGTGGTCGATTGTTTTGGTCGAGGTCAAGTCATGGTCAAAGGAGGAAAGAAGGTTTGTCCATTAGAGAGATGAACAAATGAGGGTGGTCAAGCTAACCCCAAAGGATGTTGTCATCTAAGTGATACCTACATAGCCTCGATCTTAGGGCCTCAGACCAATGTAGTTCAGACTAGTTGAGAAGATTGGTTGAT
The DNA here is from genome assembly GCA_037957365.1 of Torreya grandis. Lineage (NCBI taxonomy): Eukaryota > Viridiplantae > Streptophyta > Pinopsida > Cupressales > Taxaceae > Torreya > Torreya grandis. The sequence goes on from JARHVA010000444.1 coordinate 3,520,702, forward strand.
GATTGGTTTGGTCATGTGTCGAAATGATGAGGAGAAAAAGATGTTATAGCCTTTTCCAAATGGTGTATGTTGTAACATTAGTTAAGGGGTCTTTCATCCCTAGAAATTGTCCATATTTGTGATGGATGTATGCTAAAAATGAATTGAGGTCTAATTATGCTTCAGCAAGTATTGGTTTATGCTTAACATAAATTGTGTAGTCCATAGTTTCCATGTGTATTGGTGTCCATAGAAACTAGTGTGAATAGGCTATGTGAGTGGTCTGAAAAAGTGTTGAGTTGAGCTGGTTTGACAAATGATGAATTTTGAATGTGACTAAAGTGTAAAGGAAGTGAAAGGCATATTCGCCCTTTCATTGACAAGGACCAAAATAACATCATAGATAGGGGTTGTTAGAACAAAAGAGCCCCATTCATGCATTATGTCGGTGACCATGGTTGTGTTAGAATGGTAATCAAATCACTTTGACATTAAAGTGAGCTCGAAGTCCCTTGAGTAGGTATCATGATAGGTGAGGATAGGGTAACCCATTTTAGAGCAGAGATAACCTTGCCCTTTTTTATAGGAGACCCTGAGACAATTATAAGCCAAGTCCATGACCCTTTTTTTTTTTTTGAGCTGACTGATCAATGCGAGAAATCTACATAGAGATGTCATTTTGCTTTGGTGGTCATTTGTGAAGCTGATCGATGCGAGAAGCTTCTAAGAAAGTGCTGTTTGTAGCAAGATTTAGTCCTAGCCATCTTTCGAGGGAGTGGTCTATATTTTTGCTTTATATATATTTGAATAGTTGTCCTTCGAGGGAGCAGTCTATTAGCTACAGTAATGATAGTACAACTGTCCTTTGAGGGAGCAGTATACTTTTTGATTTGATTTGGTGACCTTGGATATTTTCACATCTTGATTTATTTTTTTGGTAGAATTTGGAGTCATGGACAAGACTATAAAGTTCAAGGGTTCCCTTTAATTAGGATAAAGCATCCATGCGTCATAAAAGGGTTATAGAGGATTTGTTAAGGGGAATAGGGTTGAAGGAATGAGGATTAAGAGGATGGGGATTACTCAAGGGATGAGCTCAAGTTAAATGTCAAGTGGATGAGTACTCGACTAATAATAGAATGGTCGTAGATGCAAGGCATTAAGAGGCTCAAGTTCTGGCCGTCTGTCAAGAGAGGATAGACGATAAGTTCCTGACCCATACTTATGCATGATGATGAAAGGTCTGAGCCAATTAGGGGTGAATTTGTCTCATTTACTTCACTCCATATTAGTGACATGTTGATTTTCTTCGAGGAGGAGGTCTCCTATGTTGAAATCTCGTTTTCATAGATATTTGTCATAGGCTCACTTGATGCGATTTTGATAGACATGGAGATGGTTGAGGGCAGCAAGATGATGTTTGTCAAGTAACTCAAGTTGAGCTAAGTGATCTTGATGAAAGTCATCATTAGAGAGAATGTCATGTAGAGAGATGAAGAGAGATGGGATCTGTACTTCGAGAGGTAGGATAGCTTCTATTCCGTACACTAGAGAGAAAGGGGTAGCACCCATAGCGGTTCAGATGCTAGTGCGGTAGGCCCACAAAGCAAATGGAATGTGAATGTGCCAATCCCTTCTAGTGTCATTGACCACCTTCACGAGAATTTTAGTAAGAATTTTTTTGGAAGCCTTAGCCTTCCCATTTGCTTGTGGGTAGTACGGCAAAGAGAAGCTGAGTTTAATGCCAAATGAGTCGCATAGTTTTTGGACAGTTTTGTTTTTGAAGGACTTGCCATTGTCAATGATGATTTTGTGAGGAACACTAAAATGACAGATGATGTGGGCGTTGATGAAGTCAACAATTTTGTCAGTTTTTGTGGAGATGAGAGGAATGGCTTCCACCCATTTAGTGAAATACTCAATGGCGGTGATGATAGACTGATGACGAAGAGATGAGTGAGGGTTAATCTCACTGATGAGATCTAAGCCCCACTACAAAAAAGGCCAAAAATCTTGAGTGACTTGTAAGGTGTGGCTAAAGAGATGAAGCATGTTAGAGTGTTGCTAACACTTGATGTAACATCAGACATAGCCGCTACAGTCTTGATGAAGAGTGGGCCAATAATAGCCCAGGCGAAGGATGCACTTGGCAACCGAGTTCCCACTAAAGTGTCTGCCACAAATCCCATCGTGGACTTGTTTTATGGCATGAGAGGCTTTAGTGGAGGTTAGATAGTGAAGAAAGAGGCCTTCGAAGCCTTGCTTATAAAGAATACCTCATAGCATGGTGTAGCGAGCAGTGCATTTGATGAAAGCTCATCGTGCATTACTAGAGAGATGGGGAGAAATGATAGAATGAGATAAGTAGTCCACAAGTTGGTTATACCAATCATCTCCTGGACTAGAGTCTATGGTGTTGAGATGTTTGGAGAAATATATGAAGACAATGGCACACGATGCACCATGATAAAAATTTTGGATGAAGATGACGAAGATGGAATATGCGAGGCGAGAGAAGCCATGGTGTCAACAAACTTGTTCGTGGATCAAGGAATAGTTTTCAAGAGGTAATGGTCAAAAGAGGCTAGAAGAGTGTCAACACAGTATTTGTATCTTTGCAAAATTTCATTTTTACAAAGATATGAATCGTTGACTTAATTTATGACAAGTTGCGAGTTGTCAAAGATGTTGATGGTCTTGATGCTGAGAGAAAGGGTGGTTTGAAGTCCTAAAATTAAGGCTTCATATTCAACCATATTATTGGTACAATCAAAGTTGAGCTTGAAAGACAGAGGCATGGGCTCACCTTTGAGTGGGATGAGAATGACTCCTGCACCCCCATCGAGTTGACATTTAGAGCCATCGAAGAACATGGTCATTTGATAGATTGTGTCATCGGTGGAAAATGTGGTGATAGATTTGTTGGGAAACTCACACTGAGTAGGTTAATTATCGAGAAGAGGGGCATCTTCCAGTTAGTAAGTGATGATTTTCCCCTTGATGGATTTATGCTAGATGAATTTGAAGTCAAACTCAGCAAGCAGCATGAGCCACTGAGCCATACGTTGATTTTGATATGGCTTGGAATACATGTATTTAAGAGGGTCAGTGTGAGTGATGACAAAGGTTTTTTGGTTAAGAAGATAATGGCAGAGCTTGGTAGTAGTAAAGACTAATTCCAAATAGAGTTTCTCGGTATGAGTATACCGAGTTTCATAGTCGACCAGTGTTCAGGTGATATAATAGATCACTTACTCACGGTGATGCTCGTCTCGGTGTGCGATCATGGTACATAATGAATGGTTGGTGACTGAGATATAAAGGTATAAGGGTTGGTCATCTTTAGGTGAAATGAGGACTGGTGGAGAGACCAGATAGCATTTGAGGGATTTAAAAGCCTCTTGATAGCCCTTATCCCATTTAAAGGAAATGTCCTTCTTAAGGAGATGATGAAAAGGTTAGCAGCGGTCAGAAAGCTACGAGATGAAATTGTGAATGGACTGGAGCTTCCTCTATAGACTGTGAAGCTGCTTGAGATTGGTTGGAGATGGCATCTCAAGGATAGCGTAGATCTTGGCGAGATCTATCTTGATGCCATGGAAGGAAATGATGAAGTTGAGGAGCTTGCCTGAGAGGACCCCAAAGACAAATTTCTTGGGGTTAAGGTAGACATTGTATTGAAAAAGGTGAGAGAAAATGATCCTGAGAATGGTCAAATGGTTGTGGTGAAGCTTGGACTTGCTGAGTAGCTCATCCACATAGTCCTCCATGATTTTGTGGAGGAGATCATAGAAAATGTAAGTCATTGCATGCTGATAAGTGGCACCTGCATTCTTCAAGCCAAAAGGCATGACCCAATAATAGAAAGTCCCCCATGGGGTGATAAAGGTAGTCTTGTGCTGATATTCTAGTGCAATCAGGATCTAGTTGTATCCTAAAAACCCATCCATGAGAGATAGCATCTCATGGTAGGCCATGAGATCAACAATCTGGTCAATGTTGGGAAGAGGAAAGTCATCTTTGGGATAGGCTAGGTTGAGGTCACGATAGTCAGTGCAGATCCAGATCCCCCCAGTTGCCTTGGTGACATGGACGATGTTAGAGACCCACTACAGATAATTGATGGGTTGGATGAAAGAGACAAAAAGAAGGTGCTGAAGCTCCTCTTTGACAAGGAACGCAATGTGAGGGTGCATCTTTTGAAGCTTTTGCCTAATAGGCTTAGCCTCTATTTTTGTGATGATGTTATAGGTAGCAATGGTGGGTTCAATGCTAGGCATGTCACTATAGGTCCAGGCAAAGGCCTTGCTATGGTCTGAGAGGAACTGGGTGTAGTCAAGCTGCTCATGAGCGTCTAAAGATTGGCCAATCTTTAAGACATGAGGAACATCGAAAGAAGGGAGGTTGATGTCAATGGCTGATTCATTTAACATAACTTAGGTTTTAGAAGGGAGAGAGCACTAGATGAAAGAGTCATCGGTGCCCATATAAGACAGAATAGCATCGTCATCTACATAGCAGATAGTGTGAATAGTCACCGACTCATCCTCTATCATGCTGGGAAAAATGAGAGGAAGAGACCTGGACACCCCATTTAGCTGATAGGTTAGGGGTTCTAAATAGATGGTGTTTATGAAAAAAAACTAGGAGGGATGGAAACCACCGACTCCATAGGTTAAGGGGGAGAAACGAGCGAGCTTGGAGGAGATTGGTCAGTGGTGGGCTCAGGACAAAGGTTTGTAGAGGCCTGAGTGGGGTCATGGTATCCCAAGCCATATCATTTCTTGGCATCATCATCGTTGAGAGGCTCGATGGGCTAATGGGAGCCTTGCTCATAGCATTCAAAACCAAAACCCTTCCATGCACACCTATAAAGGTAAGTGTGGGCAAAGGTAGGGTTACTAATAAATGAGAAGTCTGATGTGAATGGTTGGGGTGAAGAGAGAGGATTGCCATTAGTGAGAGCTTGATTGAGCCCCCATAGATGAGATTAGTTTGAAGGTGAGGAGGACCATAAGGTACGACCATCTTGATCTGATGGTCATAATTGGGGTTGTGGTGAAGGCGTCCATACTCTTGTGAAGTTTAGAACATGTCTAAGGCCAGCAAGTAATATTCTCCAAGTGAAAGCCATTGGAAGATGTCTTCCATGGGGTCTTTGGTTACCACTTGAAGAGGAGGGATGAGGGCAACCACCGTTTCTGAACTGGTTGAAGCTTCTACAGATGGAGGCAGTGCCAAGGTTGATGGCTTGATAGGAATGAGGATGTCATTTGGATGGTAGGCTGTGTTACAAGTTTTGAAAGGTGATGGGTCAGTGGGAATGGTGTGGACTTGCCTGTCATGCTCAAATTTCACACAATGATGCAAGGTGGAGGGAACACAAGCCATGGCACAGATCCAGGGTCAGCCCAGCAACATGTTATATTGAAACTCTCCTTCGATGATATCAAAGAGCTCCAGGACTGTGCATGGGCCAACATGAATGTGAAGTATGACAATGCCAATGGTTGTGGCAGTGGTGTCATTAAAGGATTGCAAGATTGCATCAGTTTTGGATACGCAATTCTTGGGGAGGGCCAATTGATCAAAGGCATGAGTGGAGATGATGTTAATGCTGGCACCTCTATCAATCATAATGTGCTTAATGCTTGTCTGATCAACATAGGCAGTGATGAAGAGGGCAGCGTCTTGATCTTCTATGCTAGATGTAGGAATCTCAAAATCACTGAATGTGATGGAGGCAATGGTAGATAAAGAGTGGACAAGGGTAGCGAGTGGTTAGGGGTCCTCGAGTTGGACCTCTGCTGCCTATAGGGCTTTGATGAGGGCTTGATGATGTTGGGGTGAGGTTTAAATAAGGTCATAAAGGGACATCTTCATGGGCATCTGGTGAAGTTATTTTAACATGGAGTCATGGATTGCCCCTAAAGAGGAGGAAGAAGAGGGTTGAGATGCGCCAAGGATAGAAATTTTAGGCTTTGGTAGTTGAGGTGGCTTGATGAAAGGATAGGTCCAAGGAATGGCAGCTTTTTCTTTTGCCTTGTCCTTTTGTGACCTAGTGGTTATGTGGATAGCATTGATTTCAAAGATAGGGGGTGAAGGAGATGAAGGGGTCATGGCCTGCTGATGAGATGTTGATGTGGTTGAATAGGTTGGAAGGATATGAGAAGGTTTCAGGGGTCAATCGACAGTGTCCTCAAGGAGAAGAGTGTCTTTCTCCATGTAGCGGTGAATCACGGCCTTGAGGGCACAGCAAGTCTCAGTGTCATGTCCTGTCGTACGATGGTATAGGCAAATCTTTGTATCATCAAACCAAAAGGGCTTAGACCTGAGAGGTTGGAAGGGCCTGATGGGCAGAAGGGTTATGCTAGAGGTCTGTAAAAGTTGATGCAATATCAAGGCATAGGAACCCACTAAAGGGTTTGTGCTTGTTGATGTGTGAGATGCTGGTGACTTTTACATCGGCGGGGTTGAAGGAGGCTTCTGTACCACCTTTTGGGTTGATGGTGCAGCCACATGAGGAGATGGCACTTTCTTTGTGAGAGGTGCCAACTTTTTCAGAGAGGGTAGGCTTGTGGTAGGCAAAGGAAGCAGAGGAGGCAACTTGTTTTGATTAGAAGTTGGAATGGGGAGGACTTTGGTCAGGGTCAAAGGATGAGGGCCCAAAATGGAGGGGAATGGTGATGGGGGGGAGGAGTTCACCACTATGGTTTAGCATTCTTCTTTGATTTGGTTTGAAGACTACTATTGGTCAAGGCTTGGTCTAAGTCCACCTTCATATGCAGATGATTGAGGTTAGAGACAGGGTGAACACCGAGTGACTTGATTGGCTTTGATGGGGTAGATGTGGGTTTTGGTCCTGATATGGTTGGTTGAGGTTTAGAAGGTCTAGAAGTGGAAGTCTAGTTTTTTTTGAGAGTCTTGGGAGATTATGCCATGGGAGGATTGGCACGGGTATGCTGAAGAGCTTTGAGACGCTCCCACAATACCTAATGCTCCACTTTCCTAGGTTCTTTTCTAGGTGGAGAAGAAACCAGAGAATGAGGCTCCTCAAGAGGGTAAAGGGCAGGAATGATTGCACCCTCCACTTTCAGTTGAGAAGTATGAAGGTTGGGTCCTCCATAGGTAGCAAGAAGGAGGATGGTGAGACCGGTGGTGCCGGTATGGTCAAGGCATCCTCCAATATGAGAGAGGTAGATGGAGAACTAACCGGAGAAGAAGGTTCATCCACATGTGATGGACTAATGGGTGGACTAACCTCTTGAGTGTGTGAGAGAGGTTGGTCGGGGATGAAGGGTGAGACCGTATTGACTGTTCATATGTTATGTTCGTGAGTGTCATCAGTCATGGTCTAGACATTGTTTTGGGTCGGAGGATGATTGGGAAATGGTTGTTTAAAAATGTCGATGCATTGATTGCGTGGTGTATTGGGATTGTCAAGGATGAGGTCACCCTTTTCAAGCATGTCTTGGATGATGTTTTTAAGGGTCTTGTAGTTTCTCGTGTCATGGCCTTTAACACGATGGTAGTTGCAGAAGTCATTTTTCCTATACCACATAGGGATGGCACATGAGGGATCAAATTGTGGAGGTGGTTAGATTTGGGGGAGATTGAGAACCCCTTGTTTGACAAGTTTTTCTAGCACAGACGCGTATGTCTCTCCAAGTGGAGTATACTATCATTATACATATCTCTGCTGGAATTGGCAGGTGATGCTTTAGGACATGGATGGCTCAGGCTGGTTGGTTGAAGGCAAAGAGGATGAAGGTCTAACGACTACAACATTTGCTGATGTCTTAGACTTAGGATTAGATGAAGAAGGTTTAGAAGAAGAGGAGTCACTGGTCTTGGAGTTGGGGTTCTTACTCCACAACTTGACTTTATCCTCTGTAATGGCACATAATTCAAGCTTGCGGGCCATCGTGAAGGCTTCATCGAAGGTGCAAAAGGTCTGAACCCTTAAGGTAGAAGAAATATGCTTGGCACAGGCTTGGGAGAAAAGTTTGATAAGTTCAGGTTGGGGTAAGAAAAATGAAATCTGATTGATGAGGCCTCTCTAGTGAGCAATGAAATCAGCTATGGATTCATCTTCTAACTGTCAGATAGAATAGAGGTCTGTGATTGAGACCTTTTTGGTGATATTGATAGAGAAGTGATTGAGGAAGAGTTGGGCTAACTAGGTGAATGTGAAGAGAGAATGGCTGGCAAGAGAGCTGTATCAGTCAAGAGCGGCACCTAAGAGGGACATGGGGAATGTGCATAAAACTAATGTATCATCATAAGTAATGAGATAGCAAGCATGTCTAAATGCCTGTAGGTGCTGTTGTGGGTCTTCCTTGCTCTAGAAACAAGAAAATTTAAGAAGCTCCCACTGACTGGGATATGGCTTGATTGGGATGGAAGGATGGATGGGTTCATTGCAAATTTGCTCATATGAGAGGGCATTACGTGAACCAAAAATAGAGGTCTCGAGACTGGACATTTTGTCCATCAGCATTTTGATTATGTCAGCTGACGGATAGGTGGGTGGAGCGCCCCCAAGGTTATAAGGCACTTGGAAGGTATTGAGAGGGGCATATGACGTGGTCAGTTGCACTTGTGTAGACACAACATATGGGTAGCTAGTCATCGGGGTGGATGTTGAAGGCAAGGGCACTTGTGTTATGGGGTTAGTAGGCACAAATTGGATAGGGGCCATCAAAGGTGGTTGAGGGGTGGCCACAATTGTTGAAGGGTAGGCAGTTACTCTTATGTTGATAGGGGCAAGAGTAGGGGGGATAGAGACCACTAGGTTTTGGAAGGGTGTAGGATTTGGTTGAGTAGTTTGAGGTTGAGGCAGTACCAGAAGGAGAGGCTAAATTTTGAAGGTAAGACATGATCGGGTTATTAGTCGAGGTGTTGGCTTGATTGTCTATATGTTTAATTGTGGACGTCATTGATGTGATCATTGTCTTGACTAAGGAAGTCGCCATCCCATAGATTGGGTTGCCTAATGAGTCTCACGTTTGGATTCGCATGAGATAATGTTGAAGGGCTCTACCATTGAGGTCCAAGAATCTTTCAAAATCTTGGTCCCCTTCAGGGATAATGGGAGACTGAGTTGGGGTCGGTCGAGTAGGAGTTCTTTCGATCTTCGAGTGGAACTCCATTAAGGGACTGGTTATGGATGGGGAAGGTAGAAGTGGTTGATGTTTCATGTGGTTAAGAAGAGCCTTGGTTTGACTGCACGTCAAAACCATTCAAAGCAAGAAGGGTTAGGTTCTAGAAACTATGTTTTTTCAGTTTCAGAAACTCAGAATGTGGTTTTGGTAGAAAAAGGGTCAGGTTTTAAATCTACTATTTTGAAAAAAAAGGACTGTGACAGTGACCGATGTTAGTTGAAAAACTAATGTCAGTGAGAACAGATGGCTGACATTGGTCAGATAACCAATGCTGACGAGAAAAGGTTACCGATGTTGGTGTTAAAATCGATGTCGATGACTATGTTTTCTAAAAACCCAAAAGATTTGAGAGCTTTTTGAAAAAAGGAAGAAGAACATCCTCACTAACTCAAACAAGCAGATAAGAATAGAAAAGATGAAGAACACAAGCAGATCCTAAGCGTTAAATCCCTAGGAATAAATTATCAGGATCATGGTGGCTTATGCCTTAGAATGTGTTTAGGAAGACTGGCTTTTGAGACGGGTCCTAGAAGAGGTAGTCTATGGATGGTTTCAAGTTTATTTAGGCACTCAAGAGTCTGGGTTAGGTTTCGTACATGGCCTGGCGCTAAGGAGCAAGCTTCCCTCACTTCACGAGCCCAGTGATAAGCTGGTCAAGCTTAGCCAAAATATACTTTCCCTAGAAATTATTCTCTGCCAGAGAACAGAGTGGGCTTTCCCCTTGGTGATGAAATCCAAGTGGGATTGCCAGGACGGGTAAGGTATCCGTTGGGTGATGAAATCCTAGTCAGGCCTTATCTTAGGTGAGTTTTGATGTTTGATTTGTGCAAGTGATTTGGTTGTGTAACATAAAGTGATCTACAATTAATTCATGATGTGGTTGTTAATTACTAGATGTGGACTAAGAAATGCAAGCAAACAGAAATGAAATGTAATGTGTTTTAAGCCCAAGTCGAAATGTTAGATCGTATGAAGACAAATGGAGAAAGGGTTGAAGAGTATGACTTTTGACTAGTCTATGATGCAAGAAAAGAAAGAAGAGTTCTTTTTAATCCTGCTTATGATGTCTTTTGGAAGATAGAAGAAAGAGGTGAAAAGGAGAAACTTAATGCACCCTATATGAAAAGAAATAAAAGAACCCAAGGAAGACCCTAAGATCCCACCGGGCATGCCAGAATGTTTCTATATGAGATTTAGCTTTTCACATTTAAGAAAGGAAATGAGAAACTAAGAAGAAAGGATGAGGGTTTGTACGTACCTGGATTGTGGACTTGTGCACCAAATTTAGATGATAGCAGGAACTCCTCTTTGGTTGTGGAGGATGACACCTAAAAGAGATAGATACTAAAACACGAAAAATGTTAGATGAAAAAAGGGTGGACTACCAAGCAAAAGCTTAGTCCTAGAAGTGCAAAGACTTCTTGGAGGATGATAATCCACTGTTAAACAGAATATGATAGAAATAAAAAGTGGTAAAGTTAGAAAGAAAGTACTAAAAGCAAATGTGTACCTATTTAGCAATAATCTACTTTGCACAGTCACTGACATCGGTGGTATTGTCGACATCGGTCAAGGAATGTCACCGATGTCAGTTAGGCTACTGACATCGGTAGAGGCAATGGTCGAGGTCGGTCGGGGTAATCAACAGAGATGGGTTACAGGTCTAGTTTCTGGTCTGCAAAGTGGTCTAAAGTTTTGTTTGAGGGTTAAGGACTCTATTTGGGGGTCAGAGAGATTGCCTGGAGGTCTGAGGGACTTGTTTTGGGGTCTGAGGAACTGAGAATGTTGTCTAGAAATGGACTGAATGGGTGACAGAGGCAAAAAGGGGACTGAACAGGAGATAGGGATTTGAGAAGGCTTTTCAGCATCTCAGGGATAGATAGGTTGAGTCTAGGTAATGGTTAGCTGAATAGATAGATTCGAATAAGAATGAAATGGAAAACAAGACTGTACTTACCTCCTGCTTATTGATTGAAGAATGGAGGAGACCTGTTGTTGGTGTTGTTGAAGAACTTGCAAATGCCAAGAGCCTAGAGCTATCTCTGCAAGGTACCTGTAGCTACTGATGCTTGCTGTGTGAGAGGGAGAGAGAGAAATAAAATGCCAAAGCACCAAAAAAAGTTCACATTCACCAGGGGGAGAATAGTTGCAGGAAATGGTTTTGAAGGCAACTGATGCCAGCAGAACCACCGATGTCAACCGCATCATGACCGACATCAGTGGTAGAAGAATGGGGATAGAGGCTAAAATTAGCCTCTGTCTATTCTTGCACACTGTTGGGTCAAAAGGCCATGGGAAAATGGTCAAGGAGGGCATAAATGGATGCGAGAGGAAGGACTAAGAGAGGATTTGGGTAATAAAGACTAGGAGAGAGGTGGGGGCATCCAAGGAGGGGATCTAAGGTGGCATGGGTGAGGTGGAAAGGGGCCAATAAATTAAAATATTTGTTTTGTTTTATTTTAATTTAATAATCGAAGGGACTTAGAACAAGTGTTAGGAAATAGACCAAGGGGACCAAGGGGGGAGGACAACCTAGGGGGTAGACACGATTTCAGTGTCTACATTTGCCCCTTTTTGTCTTGTTAGTTGTTTTTGACGAACTGAAAGACAAAAATAGGAGTTAGTTGCCCTAGGTATGGGATGAGGTGTTCCCCCCTTAAAGCGAGAGTTGAGGGAAGGGAACCTGAGATCAAGTGTCGATTTGATAGAGAGATGGATAGAGAGGGTGAGGGATGAGTGTGAACATTGTAAAGGTTGGGATGGCACGGGTAACACACCATGGGATGGAAAGGTCAAATTATCATAGGTCAAGGGTCGAAGAGTGCCAAAATTAAAATAACTGGGCCCCAACATTTGGTCGTAGCTGATCAGGTTATTCAATCTAAGCTGAAGCTCCAATGGTCATCATGGTCCAAGTATCCTGGGCTCAGGAAGTGCTCTTAGAAACACGAAAATGTCACAAGTAGTGGGGATCAACCAGCTTGTGATCCTATACTTGTGAAGGTCATAAATAGTTTGTGCACAATTTTGCTAACCAATCGTGAGGTAGCATACATGCAAAAACAACCAAGGCAAAGTTGTATTGGAAGTGGTCACGATCAGAGGAGATGGTCATGATCTCCAAGGTCTGATGGTCGAGGGACAGAGGCAAAAGTGATCTTAATGGTGTCTTAGGGGACGAAGATGACTTCTACAGTGAAAGCTGACTAATTGGGGCATGATTTTGGTCATGGTGAAGAAATTGAAGGGTTGAAGGATGTCGATGTCAGTGATATAACCGATGTCGATGGAATAAGGGGTCTGATGTGGGTAGAAACCAGTCAACATTAGGGAGATAGGGCACGCATATGCTGACATCGGTGGCCTACCAAATTTGACAAAACTAGATTGGTGGCCCACCAAAAGTCATTTGCTACTTGTTGACTAAGAGAAAAAAGAGCTCTAGAGTTGATTGAGTGAAAGTGACCCAGAGTTGACCGAGTGAGTGGGGTGAGGTGGCAGATAAGCATTAGTGGAGAGAGGGAGTGAGTTGGAGAGTGATTGGAGGCTATAGAGGCATTTATGCACTAGGGGAAGTATGAGGGTAGAGAGACACAACAGAGATGGTAGAGGGGAGTAGAGGACCCATAGGAGGTCCACCACTAGCGGCACCCATTGTGCCACCACGCTGATGACACCGAGACGAGGTAGGAGGCCCTAATGAGCTCAATTGGTTGATTTTAGTTTTGATTTGGTTTTTGAAAGTTTAGTTGTTTTAAGTAGAAATTGAGGGGGGAGGGTAGCTAGGAAGGTGGGTGGGGGGTTTAGGATAGGTTAAGAGGCATTTAGGAGGGATTGGGGAGTAAAGGGTGGTCAAAATGGGGAAGCCTTAATTTTTAGGGCTCCCCCCATTCATCTCTAGGGCTGAACCAGTCGCCAACATCGATTGGTTTGCCAGTGTCAGCCAACCAGCGACTGACGTCAGTCACTAAGTGACCAACGTCAGTTAGGTTAGTGCCATCATTGGCACACAAACCAATATCGGTAGATGCTTGGTCGGAGAGAGGTTGACAATTGCCAAGTCAAGGGATTGAAGCTATGTCAAGGGCTTCCAGGGTGTTTGGATAGCTAAAAATGGTTCGGTAGATGGTCAAGTAGATAGACAAAAGGGAAAATGGTTGGGCTAGAGAAGAAGAGTCATGGGGATTGGTGGTCGCATTAACATGAGTTTGATTATTGGATCCAGGTGAGGTAAACGTTGATGCTGTGAGATCAGCTACCAACATTGTTGACGTGGATGCATCAAGACATTACCAGAGAGGAGTGGGCACGAATGAGCATAGTGGGACTAGGCGGGTTGGGATGATACTGTCAGGTGGCAAGGGATGTGAGCCTGATGGTGGCTCTGATCGAGCAGTGGGATCACACCACCAACTCCTTCCACTTGCCAATAGGAGAGATGACAGTCACGGTCGAGGACATGTAACAAATTTTGTGGCTGCCAGTACACGGAGCGGACATATATGCATGCTTGAGAGAGGCACATGACATACATATGGTTACATTGTTTGGAGAGCATGCTGCTGAGACGAGCTATCATTTAGCTAGTTTTGCATATGAGCCATTATATGCAAAAAATGAGGATGTGCATCGGCTGGCCATTTTGATGACGATAGGCATCACAGTCTACGTGCTGCTAGATGCAGAGGGAGGTAGGTTTTCGATTGTTATGACCAAAGTTTTGATGGACATGATGGAGCAGTAGACAGTGTTTGCCTAGGCGCTTGTCTTTTTGGCCCAGGTCTACAGAGAGCTATGGGGCATTAGTCGATGGTGGCAGTACAGCTTGTGTGTAAGCCACCTCCTGCATTGTTGGGCATATGAGCATATTGTGGTTACCTGATCTCTCAGCATCCCAATGGTGATTTAGGCTAGCTTTAGGGTTGGCTTCAGGTGATGGCATGAGGTGATGGTGCAGATGCAGATGGATAGAGTGGTTAGAGATATTGACCATTATAGAGGGGTACTGGAGGCCTTAATCCCAACAAATATCATTTGGATACCGTACTTGGTGTATCCAGTGTTCAGAGACCAGGGGGAGCAGTTGGTTGGGGTATAGAGCCTGAGATGGGTCAAGGGTAGGCAAGCTAGCGAGATCGAGAGGGTGCCAGTGGAGAAAGTGCAGCACCAGTTTGGGCTACTTTAGGGTGTGCCACCCACCTTCCCACTGTATAGATAGGATGACATTGAGGCATCGCTCCCATTGCTAGAGGAGATAGAGGGACCAGATTTTGAGGATCTACTGGCAGGGCTTGGGATAGTTGACCCAGGGTGTATAGAGGCCTACACAGCATGGTGTATAGGGTAGTATATAGGGATACAAGTAGGGCAACAATTGGATCTGTAGGTCATGATCAGGGACAAGGATACAATGAGGTAGGAGAGGGATGCTGCTAGATAGGAGAGAGATGTTGCCATCCAGGAGAGGGATGTAGCACAAGGACAGGTGACCATTTTACAAGGTCAATTGGCCATAGCCCAGGCACAGGCATTGGTAAGACAAGTTTTGGGAGGATAGGGTTCGATGCAGCATCCACCTAAGTAGCCAGTTTAATAGCCCACACAGTCAGCGTCAATGCAGCCAAGATTTTCACAGATGCAGGATTCAGTGTAGGGCACAATAGTAGGTCAGATGGGTCCACCACAAACTGTATCTATAGTTAGATACAATAATGCATTAGACTAGATCACATATTATGAGGGAGCCATTAGGGGGTTTCCTTAGATACAATGATACTCAGATATGAGGGCAGAGCTGAACCGATAGTGGTCTATGTCATGGGCGACTGCTTTAGATTCACACAGATGATGCAGATCAGAGGGGGGAGAGGATACAGCATCTTCTCGGCCACTGCCACCACCACCACAGCCATAGCCTTGAGGGCAAATTTTGATGCTATGTATATACCAGCTTGTGAGCCATTGATGTGAGATGTACTTGATTTTTTGAGAGAGAGAGACAGATTGTACCATTGTAAAACTTTGATATATATGATGGGATTTTTGGCTATGGATGTGTTATGAAAATGGTTCTAGATGTTAGATATTTACAGCATTTCTCATATGTTTTAATGATGTATGTTGAGATATGATGTGATGATGTTTTATGATGATATGTAATGATTAATGTGATGATGCTTTGATTTTGATGATGGTGCTTTGATTTTGTTAATGATTATGAAAATAGGTGATTATTTGTGATGTGATTGGCAGGTGACGAAAAAAATGTGATGAAAGAAATGTGATGAAGGAATGGCTGCGCTAACCCTAGAAGACCCCATGTCAACTGAGTGTTTCCTACATAGCCCTTGTCTTAAGGGCCTCAGGCCAATGTAGTTCTTCCTAAAGGGAGGAAGGGGGTCGAAGTGGTTGATTGTTTTGGTCGAGGTCAAGTCATGGTCAAAGGAGGAAAGAAGGTTTGTCCATCAGAGAGATGAACAAACAAGGGTGCTCAAGCTAACCCTAGAGGATGTCACGTCATCTGAGTTCTGCCTACATAGCCCCAGTCTTAGGGCCTCAGACCAATGTAGTTCAGACTAGTTGAGAAGATTGGTCGATGATTGGTTTGGTCATGTGTCGAAATGATGAGGAGAAAAGATGTTACAACCTTTTCCAAATGGTGTATGCTATAACATTCATTGAGGGGTCTTTCATCCCTATCAATTTTCCATATTTGTGATGGATGTATGCTAAAAATGAATTGAGGTCTATTTATGCTTTAGCAAGTACTGGTTTATGCTTAACATAAATTGTGTAGTCCATAGTTTCCATGTGTATTGGTGTCCATAGAAACTAGTGTGAATAGGCTATGTGAGTGATCTGAAAAAGTGTTGAGTTGAGCTGGTTTGACAAATGATGAAGTTCAAATGTGACTAAAGTGTAAAGGAAGTGAAAGTCATATTCGCCCTTTCATTGACAAGGACTAGAATAACATCATAGATAGGGGTTGTTAGAACAAAAGAGCCTCATTCATGCATTACGTCAGTGACCATGGTTGTGTTAGAATGGTAATCAAATCACTTTGACATTAAAGTGAGCTCGAATTCCCTTGAGCAGGTATCATGATAGGTGAGGATAGGGTAACCCATTTTAGAGCAGAGATAACCTTGCCCTTTTTTATAGGAGACCCTGAGACAACTATAAGCCAAGTCCATGACCTGTTTTTTTTTTTTTTTTGAGCACACTGATCAATGCGGGAAGTCTACATAGAGATGTCATTTTTCTTTGGTGGTCATTTGTGAAGCTTATTGATGTGGGAAGCTTCTAAGAAAGTGTTTTTTGTAGCAAGATTTAGTCATAGCCATCCTTCGAGGGAGTGGTCTATATTTTTGCTTTATATATATTTGAATAGCTGTCCTTCAAGGGAGCAGTCTATTAGCTATAGTAATGATAGTATAGCTATCCTTCGAGGGATCAGTCTACTTTTTGATTTGATTTGGTGACCTTGGATATTTTGATATCTTGATTTATTTTTTTCTCAAAATTTTTAGTCATGGACAAGACTATAGAAGTTCAAGGGCTCCCTTTTATTAGGACAAAGCATCCATGCGTCATAAAAGGGTTATAAAGGATTTGTTAAGGGGAATAGGGTTGAAAGAATGAGGATTAAGAGGATGGGGATTGCTCAAGGGATGAGCTCAAGTTAAATGTCATGTGGATGAGTACTCGACTAATAGTAGAATGGTCACAGATGCAAGGCATTAAGAGGCTCAGGTTCTAGCCGTCCATCAAGAGAGGATAGATGATAAGTTCCTGACCCATACTTGTGCATGATGATGAAAGGTCCAAGCTAATTATGGGAAAATTTGCCTCATTTACTTCACTCCATATTGGTCACATGTTGATTTTCTTTTAGGATGAGGTCTCTTATGTTGAAATCTTGTTCTCACATATTTTTGTCATAGGCTCGCTTGATGCAATTTTGATAGACATGGAGATGGTTGAGGGCAGCAAGACAACATTCGTCAACTAACTCAGGTTGAGCTAAGCGATCTTGACTAAAGTCATCATTAGAGAGAATGTCATGTAGAGAGATGCAAAGAGACGAGATTTGTACTTCGAGAGGTAGGACAGCTTCTGTTCTATACACTAGAGAGAAAGGGGCAGTACCCGTAGCGATTCGGATGATAGTGTGGTAGGCCCACAAAGTGAAAACGGTCACACTGCTAGGTCAAAAGGCCATGGGAAAATGGTCGAGGAGGGCATAAATAGATGCAGGAGGAAGGATTAAGAGAGGATTTGGGTAATAAAGGCTAGGAGAGAGGTGGGGGCATCCAAGGAGGGGATCTAAGGTGGCATGGGTGAGGTGGAAAGGGGCCAATAAATTAAAATATTTGTTTTATTTTAATTTAATAATGGAAGGGACTTAGTACAAGTGTTAGGAAATAGACCAAGGGGGCCAAGGGGGGAGGACAACCTAGGGGGCAGACATGATTTTGGTGTCTACATTTGCCCCTTTTTGTCTTATTGGTTGTTCTTGACGAACTGCAAGACAAAAATAGGAGTTGGTTGCCCCAGGTATGGGATGAAGTGTTCCCCCCTCAAAGTGGGAGTTGAGGGAAGGGAACCTGAGATCGAGTGTCGATTTGATAGGGAGATGGATAGAGAGGGTGAGGGCTGAGTGTGAATGTTGCAAAGGTTGGGATGGCATGGGTGCCACACCACAAAATGGGAAGGTCAGATTATCGCAGGTCAAGGGTCGAGGAGTGCCAAAATTGAAATAATCAGGCCCCAGCATTCAGTCGTAGCTGATCAGGTTATTCAATCTAAGCTAAAGCTCCAATGGTCATCGTGGTTTAGGTATTCTAGGCTTAGGAAGTACTCTTGAAAACACAAAAATGTCACAAGTAGTGGAGATCAACTGGCTTACGATCCTATACTTGTGAAGGTCATAAATAGTCTACGCACAATTTTGCTAACTAGTCGTGAGGTAGCATACATGCAAAAACAACCAAGGCAAAATTATCTTGGAAGTGGTCACGGTCAGAGGAGATGGTCATGATCTCCAAGGTCTGATGGTCGAAAGATGGAGGCAAAAGTGATCTTAATGGTGTCCTAGGGGAAAAGATGACTTCTACGATGAAAGCTAACTAATTGGGGCATGATTTTGGTCATGGTGAAGAAATTGAAGGGTTAAAGGATGTCGATGTCGATGATATAACTGATGTCGATGGAATAAGGGGTCTGATGTCGGTAGAAATCAGTTGACATTGGTGAGATAGGGCACGCATATGCCGACATCAGCAGCCTGCCAAATCTGACAAAACTAGATTGGTGGCCCACCAAAAGTCATTTGCTACTTGTTGACTGAGAGAAAAAAGAGCTCTAGAGTTGATTGAGTGAAAGTGACCCAGAGTTGACCGAGTGAGTGGGGTGAGGTGGCAGATACACATTGGTGGAGAGAGGGAGTGAGTTGGAGAGTGATTAGAGACTGCAGAGGCGTTTGTGTGCCAGGGGAATTGTGAGGGCAAAGAGACATAGTGGAGATGGCAAAGGGGAGTAGAGGACCCGTGAGAGGTCCACCACTAGTGGCACCTATCGTGCCACCACGCTGATGACACTGAGATGAGGTAGGAGGCCCTAATGAGCTCAATTGGTTGATTTTAGTTTTGATTTGGTTTTTGAAATTTTAGTTGTTTTAAGTAGAAATTGAGGGGGGGTAGCTAAGAAGGTGGTTGGGGGGTCTAGGATAGGTTAGGAGGCATTTAGGAGGAATTAGGGGATAAAGGGTGGTCAAAATGGGGAAGCCCTAATTTTTAGGGCTTACCCCATTTGGCTCTAAGGCCAAACCAGTCGTCGACATCAGTGAGTTCACCGGTGTCAGCCCACTAGCGACCGATGTCGGTCACTTTCCTGCCGATGTCAGTCACTTTCCTACTGACATCAGTCACTAAGTGACTGACATCGATTATGTTAGTGCCTTTGTTGGCATGCAAACTAATGTCAGTGGATGCCTGGTCAGAGAGAGGTTGAAAATTTCCAAGTCAAGGGTTCGAAGCTATGCCAAGGGCTTCTCAAGTGTCAGGATAGCCAAAAATGGTCCAGTAGATGGTCAAGTAGATAGATGAAAGGGAAAATGGTCAGGCTAGAGAAGAAGAGTCATGGGGATTGGTGGTTGCATTGACATGAGTTTGATTGTTGGATGCAAGTGAGGTAGACTTTGATGCTATGAGATCAGTTGCTGACATTGCTGACACGAATGCATCAGGACATTATCAGGGAGGAGTGCGCACAGATGAGCGCAATGGGACTAGGTAGGTTGCAATGATACTATCAGGTGGCAAGGGATGTGAGCCTAATGGTGGCTCTAATTAAGTAGTGGGATCACACCACCAACACCTTCCACTTGCCGATAGGAGAGATGACAGTCACGGTCAAGGATATGTACCAGATTTTGTGGCTGCCAGTACATGGAGCAGACATATATGCATGCTTGAGAGAGGCGCATGACATACATATGGTTACACTATTTGGAGAGCACGCTGCTGAAATGAGCTATCACTTAGCCAATTTTGCATATGAGCCATTATATGTGGTAGATGAGGATGCACATCGGCTAGCCATTTTGATGATGATAGGCATCATAGTCTACGCACTACCAAATGTAGAGGGAGGTAAGTTTATGATTGTTATGACCAGAGTTTTGATGGACATGATGGAGCAATAGATAGTGTTTGCCTAGGCACTTGTCTTTTTGGCTTAGATTTATAGAGAGCTATTGGGCATCAGTCAGTGGTAGCGGTACAGCTTGTGCATAGGCCACCTCTTGCACTGTTGGGCATATGAGCATATTGTGGTTACCTGACCTCTTAGCATCCCAATGGTAATTTAGGCTGACTTCAAGGTTGGCTTCAGGTGATGGCGTGAGGTGATGGCACAGATGCAGGTGGACAGAGTGGTCAGAGATATTGACCATTATAGAGGGGTACTAGAGGCCTTGATCCCAATAGATATCATCTGGAGACTGTACTTGGTGTATCCAACATTTAGAGACCAGGGTGAGTAGTTGGTTGGGGTACAGAGCCTGAGATGGGTCAGGGGTAGGCAAGCTAGCGAGCTTAAGAGGGTGCCAGTGGAGAAAGTGCGGTGCTAGTTTGGGTTGCTTTAGGATGTGTCACCTTCCTTCCCACTATATAGATGGGATGACATTGAGGCATTACTCCCATTGATAGAGGAGACAGAGGGACCATATTTTGAGGAGCTATCAATAGGGCCTAGGATAGTCGACCCAAGGTGTACAGAGGCCTACACAGTGTGGTGGATAGGGTAGTATATAGGGATACAAGTAGGACCACAGTTGAATTTATAGGCCATGATTAGGGACAAGGATATAGCAAGGCAGGAGAGGGACGCTGCCAGATAGGAGAGAGATTCTGCCATCTAGGAGAGGGATGCAGCATGAGGATAGGTGACCATTTTGTAGGGTCAGTTGGCCATAGCCTAGGCACAAGCATTGGTAGGATAGGTTTTGGGAGGATAGGGTTCAATGCAACATCCACCTCAGTAGCTAGTTTAGCAGCCCACATAGTCAGCATCAGTGCAGCCAGGATTTTCATAGCTATAGGGTTCAATGCAAGGAATAGCAGTAGGTCAGATGGATCCACCACAAACTATATCTATAGTTA
Source organism: Torreya grandis (assembly GCA_037957365.1). NCBI lineage: Eukaryota > Viridiplantae > Streptophyta > Pinopsida > Cupressales > Taxaceae > Torreya > Torreya grandis. The sequence continues at coordinate 3,541,508 of JARHVA010000444.1, forward strand.
GATACAATAATGCATTGGACAAGATCACATATTATGATGGAGCCATCAGGGGGTTTCCTCAGATATAACGATACTTAGATATGAGGGCAGACCAGAGTTGGCAGCGGTCTATGTCACAGGTGACTGCTATAGATTCACGTAGATGGCACAAATCAAAGGGAGGAGAGGATATAGCATCTTCTTGGCCACTGCCACCACCACCACAACCACAACCTTGAGGGTAGATTTTGATGCTATGTATATACCAGCTTGTGAGCCATTGATGTGAGATGTACTTGATTTTTTGAGAGAGAGAAACAGATTGTACCATTGTAAAACATTGATATATATGATGGGATTTTTAGCTATGGATGTGTTATGAAAATGGTTTTAGATGTTAGATGTTTGTAGTATTTCTCATATGTTTTAATGATGTATGCTGAGATATGATGTGATGATGTTTTATGATGATATGTAATGATTAATGTGATGATGCTTTGATTTTGATGATGGTGCTTTGATTTTGTTAATGATTATGAAAATAGGTGATTGTTTGTGATGTGATTGGCAGGTGATGAAAAAAATGTGATGGAAGAAATGCAATGAAGGAATGGTTGAGCTAACTCTAGAAGACCCCATGTCAACTAAGTGCTACCTACATAGCCCTTGTCCTAAGGGCCTTAGGCCAATGTAGTTCTCCCCAAAGGGAGGAATGGGGTCAAAGTGGTCGATTGTTTTGGTCGAGGTCAAGTCATGGTCAAAGGAGGAAAGAAGGTTTGTCCATCAGAGAGATGAACAAATGAGGGTGGTCAAGCTAACCCCAGAGGATGTCGTGTCTTCTAAGTGCTATCTACATAGCCCCGGTCTTAGGGCCTTAGACCAATGTAGTTCAGACTAGTTGAGAAGATTAGTCGATGATTGGTTTGGTCATGTGTCGAAATGATGAGGAGAAAAAGATGTTACAGCCTTTTCTAAATGGTGTATGCCATAACATTGGTTGAGGGTTCTTTCATCCCTAGCAATTTTCCATATTTGTGATGGATGTATGCTAAAAATGAATTGAGGTCTATTTATGCTTCAGCAAGTATTGGTTTATGCTTAACATAAATTGTGTAGTCCATAGTTTCCATGTGTATTGGTGTCCATAGAAACTAGTGTGAATAGGCTATGTGAGTGGTCTGAAAAAGTGTTGAGTTGAGCTGGTTTGACAAATGATGAATTTTGAATGTGACTAAAGTGTAAAGGAAGTGAAAGGCATATTCACCCTTCCTTTGACAAGGACCAAAATAACAGCATAGATAGGGGTTGTTATAACAAAAGAGCCCCATTCATGCATTACGTCGATGACCATGGTTGTGTTAGAATGGTAATTGAATCACTTTGACATTAGAGTGAGCTTGAAGTCCCTTGAGTAGGTATCATGATAAGTGAGGATAGGGTAACCCATTTTAGAGTAGAGATAACCTTGCCCTTTTTTATAGGAGACCCTGAGACAACTATAAGCCAAGTCCATGACCCTTTTTTTTTTTTTTAGCAGACTGATCAATGCGGGAAGTCTACATAGAGATGTCAGTTTGCTTTGGTGGTGATTTGTGAAGCTGGTCGATGCGGGAAGCTTCTAAGAAAGTGTGGTTTGTAGCAAGATTTAGTCATAGCCATCCTTCGAGGGAGTGGTCTATATTTTTACTTTATATATATTTGAATAGCTATCCTTCGAGGGATCAGTCTATTAACTATAGTAATGATAGTACAGCTGTCCTTCGAGGGAGCAATCTACTTTTTGATTTGATTTGGTGACCTTGGATATTTTGACATCTTGATTTATTTTTTTGGCAAAATTTGGAGTCATGGACAAGACTATAGAAGTTCAAGGGCTCCCTTTTATTAGGATAAAGCGTCCATGCATCATAAAAGGGTTATAGAGGATTTGTTAAGGGGAATAGGGTTGAAGGAATGAGGATTAAGAGAATGGGGATTGCTCAAGGGATGAGCTCAAGTTAAATGTCAAGTGGATGAGTACTTGACTAACAGTAGAATGGTCACAGATGCAAGGCATTAAGAGGCTCAGGTTTTGGCCGTTTGTCAAGAGAGGACAGATGATAAGTTCCTGACCCATACTTGTGTGTGATGATGAAAGGTCCAAGCCAATTAGTGGCAAATTTGCCTCATTTACTTCGCTTCATATTGGTCACATGCTAATTTTCTTTGAGGATGAGGTCTCCTATGTTGAAATCTCCTTCTCGTAGATTTTTTTCATAGGCTCACTTGATGCGATTTTGATTGACATGGAGATGGTTGAGGGAAGCAAGAAGACATTTCATCAAGTAACTCAAGTTGAGCTAAGCGATCTTGACAAAAGTCATCATTAGAGAGAATGTCATGCAGAGAGATGCAGAGAGACAGGATCTATACTTTGAGAGGTAGGACAGCTTTTGTTCCGTACACTAGATAGAAAGGGGTAGCACCCGTAGCGGTTCGGATGCTAGTGCAGTAGGCCCACAAAGCGAAGGGAATGTGAATGTGCCAATCACTTCTAGTGTCATTGACCACCTTCATGAGAATTTTAGTCAAAATTTTGTTGGAAGCCTTGGCTTGCCCATTTGCTTGTGGGTAGTATGGCGAAGAGAAGCTGAGTTTAATGTCAAATGAGTCGCATAGTTTTTGGACAATTTTGTTTTTGAAGGACTTGCCGTTGTCGGTGATGATTTTGTGAGGAACACCGAAATGATAGATGATGTGGGCACTAATGAAGTCAACAATTTTGTCGACTTTTGTGGAGATGAGATGAATGGCTTCCACCCATTTAGTTAAATACTCAGTGGCAATGTTGATGGACTGATGACAAAGAGACGAGGGAGGGTTAATCTCACCGATGAGATCTAAGCCCCACTATGAAAAAGGCCAAAAATCTTGAGCAACTTGTAAGGCATGGCTAGGGAGATGAAGCAAGTTAGAGTGCTGTTGACACTTGATGCAATGTCAGACATAATCGCTACATTCTTGATGAAGAGTGGGCCAATAATAGCCCAGGCAAAGGATGCGCTTGGCAACCGAGTTCCCACTGAAGTGTCTACCACAAATCCCATTGTGGACTTGTTTTATGGCATGAGAGGCTTCAATGGAGGTTAGATAGCGAAGAAGGAGGATGTTGAATCCTTGCTTATAAAGAATACCCCCTAGCATGGTGTAGCAAGCAATGCATTTGATGAAAGCTCACTGCGCATTGCTAGAGAGATGGGGAGGAATGATAGAATGAGATAATTAGTCCACAAGTTGGTTATACCAATCATCTCATGGACTAGAGTCTATGGTGTTGAGATGTTTGGAGAGATATATGAAGGGAACGACACACAATGCATCATGAAAAAAATTCTAAATGAAGATGACAAAGATGGAATATGCGAGGCGAGAGAAGCCATAGTGTCAGAAAACTTGTTTGTGGATCGAGAAATAGTTTGCAAGAGGTAATGGTCAAAAGAGGCTAGAAGAGTGTCAACACGGTTTTTGTATCTTTGCAAATTTTCATTTTTACAAAGATATGAACCGTTGACTTGATTGATGACAAGCTGCGAGTCGTCAAAGATGTTGATGGTCTTGATGTTGAGAGAAAGGGCGATTTGAAGTCCCAAAATTAAGGCTTCGTATTCAGCCATATTATTGGTACAATCAAAGTCAAACTTGAAAGACAGAGGCATGGGCTCACCTTTGAGTGGGATGAGAATGACTCCTGCACCCCCATTGAGTTGACATTTGGAGCCGTCGAAGAACATGGTCATTTGATAGATTGTGTCATTGGTGGAAAGCACGGCAATAGATTCATCGAGAAACTCGCACTGAGAAGGTTGATTATCGGGAAGAGGGGCATCTTCCAGTTGGTTAGCGATGGTTTGCCCCTTGATGGATTTCTATTGGATGAATTCAAAGTCAAACTCGGTAAGTAGCATGAGCCACTGAGCCATACGTTGATTTTGATATGGCTTGGAATGCATGTATTTAAGAGGGTCAATGTGAGTGATGACAAAGGTTTTGTGGTTAAGAAGATAATGGCAGAGCTTGGTAGCAGTAAAGACTAACACCAAATAGAGTTTCTCGATATGAGTATACCAAGTTTCATAGTCGACCAGTGTTTGATTGATATAGTAGATCGCTTGCTCATGGTGATGCTCATCTCGGTGCATGATCATGGCACCTAACGAATGGTTGGTGGTTGAAATATAAAGGTAGAAGGGTTGGTCATCCTTAGGTGGAATGAGGACTGGTGGAGAGACCAGATAGCATTTGAGGGCTTCAAAAGCCTCTTGACAGTCCTTATCCCATTTAAAGGAGATGTCCTTCTTAAGGATATGATGAAAAGCTTGGCAGTGGTCAGAAAGCTGTGAGATGAAATGGTGAATGGACTAGAGCTTCCCCTATAAACTATGAAGCTACTTGAGATTGGTCAGAGATGGCATCTCGAGGATAGCGTGGATCTTGGCAGGATCTATCTCGATGCCACAGAAGGAAATGATGAAGCTAAGGAGCTTGCCTAAGAGAACCCCAAAGACACATTTCTTGGGGTTAAGGCAGACATTATATTGAAGAAGCTAAGAGAAGATGATCTTGAGAATGGTCAAATGGTCTTGGCGAAGCTTGGACTTGCCGAGCAGGTCATCCACATAGTCCTCCATGATTTTGTGGAGGAGATCATGGAAAATGTAAGTCATGGCACACTAATAAGTGGCACCTACATTCTTCAAGTTGAAAGGCATGACCCGATAATAGAAAGTCCCCCATGGGGTGATAAAGGTAGTCTTGTGCTGATCTTCTGGTGCAATCAGGATCTGGTTGTATCCTGAAAACCCATCCATGAGAGATAGCATCTCATGGCTGGCCGTGAGATCAACAAGCAGGTTAATGTTGGGAAGAGGAAAGTCATCTTTGGGATAGGCTAGGTCGAGGTCACAATAGTTTGTGCAGATCCAGATCCCCCCAGTCGCCATGGTGATAGGGATGATGTTAGATACCCACTATGAATAATCGATGGGTTGGATGAAAGAGACAGAGAGAAGGTGTTGAAGCTCCTCTTTGAAAAGGAGTGCAACATGAGGGTACATATTTCAAAGCTTTTGCCTACTAGGCTTAGCCTCTAGTTTGGTGATGATGTTATGGGTAGCAATGGTGGGGTCAATGCCAAGCATGTCACTGTAGGTCCAAGCAAAGGCCTTGCTATGGTCCAAGAGGAACTGGGTGTAGTCAAGCTGCTCTTGAGCATTTAAAGATTAGCCAATCTTTAAGACGTGAGGAACATCAGAAGAAGGGAGGTTGATGTCAATGGTTGATTCATTTAACATAACCTAGGTTTTATAAGGGAGGGAGTGCTAGATGAAAGAGTCATCGGTGCCCATATAAGATAGAATAACATCATTGTCTATGTAGCGAACAGTGTGAGTGGTCACTGACTCATCCTCTATCATGTTGGGAAAAATGAGAGGGAGAGACCTAGACACCCCATTTAGCTGATAGGTCAAGGGTTCTAGATGGATGGTGTTTATGCAAAAAAAAACTATGAGGGATGGAAACCACTGACTCCATAGGTGAAGGGGGAGAAATGGGTGAGCTTGGAGGAGATTGGTCAGTGGTGGGCTCAGGACAGAGGTCTGTAGAGGCCTGAGTGGGGTCGTGGTATCCCAAGCCATATCATTTCTGAGGCTCGATGGGCTGATGGGAGCCTTGCTCATAGTGTCTAAAACCAAAACCCTTCCATGCACACCTGTAAAGGTAAGTGTGTGCAAAGGCAGGGTTGCCAAGAAATGAGAAGTCTGATGTGAATGGTTGGGGTGAAGAGAGAGGATTGCCATTAGTGGGAGCTTGATTGAGCCCCCCATAGATGAGATTGGTTTGAAGGTGAGGAGGACCATAAGGTATGACCATCCCGATCTGATGGTCGTAACTGGGGCTATGGTGAAAGCGTCCATACTCTTGCAGAGTTTGGAACATGTCTAAGGCTAGCAAGTGATATTACCCAAGTGAAAGTCATTGGAAGATGTCTTCCATGGGGTCTTTGGTTACCGCTTAAAGAGGAGGGGTGAGGGCGACTGTTGTTTGTGATCTAGTCAAAGCTTCCATGGATGGAGGCAGTGTTGAGGTTGATGGCTTGATAGGAATGAGGATGTCATTTGGATGGTAGGTTGTGTTACAAGTTTTGAAAGGTGATGGGTCAGCGAGAATGGTGTGGACTTGCTCGTCATGCTCAAATTTCACACAACAGTGTAGGGTGGAGGGAACACAAGCCATGGCATAGATCCAGGGTTGGCTTAGCAACATGTTATATTGAAACTCTCCTTCGATGATATGGAAGAGCTCTGAGACTATGCGTGGGCCAATGCAAATGTGAAGGACGACAATGCCAATGGTTGTGGCAGTGGTGTCATTAAAGGATTGCAAGATTGCATTGGTTTTGGATACGTAATTCTTGGGGAGGGCCAATTGATCGAAGGCATGGGTGGAGATGATGTTAATGCTGGTGCCTCCATCAATCATAACACACTTAATGCGTGTCTGATCAACATAGGCAGTGATGAAGAGGGTGGCATCCTGATCTTCTGTGCTAGATATAGTAATCTCAGAATCGCTGAATGTGATGGAGGCAATGAGAGTTAAAGAGTGGACAAGGGCAAGGAGTGGTTGGGGGTCCTCGAGTTAGACCTCTGCTGCTTGTAGGGCTCTAATGAGGGCTTGACGATGTTGGGGCAAGGTTTGAATAAGGTCATAAAGGGACATCTTCACGGGCATCTGGTGAAGTGGTTTTAACATGGAGTCATGGATTGCCCCTGAAGAGGAGGAAGAAGAGGGTTGAGATGCACCAAGGATAGAAATTTTAGGCTTTGGTAGTTGAGGTGGCTTGACGAAAGGATAGGTCCAAGGAATGGCAGCTTTTTCTTTCACCTTGTCCTTTTGTGACCTAGTGGTTATGTGGATAGCATTGATTTTGAAGATAGGGGGTGAAGGAGATGAAGGGGTCATGGCCTACTGATGAGATATTGATGTGGTTGAAGAGGTTGGAAGGATATGAGAACATGTCAGGGGTTGGTCGATAGTGTCCTCAAGGAGAAGTGTGTCTTTCTCCATGTAACGGTGAATGATGGCCTTGAGGGTATAGTAAGTCTCAGTGTCATGTCCTGGCGTACGATGGTATATGCAAATCTTCATATCATCAAACTAGGAGGGCTTAGACCTGAGAGGTTGGAAGGGCCTGATGGGAAAAAGGGTTATGCTAGAGGTCTGCAAAAGTTGATGCAATATCAAGGCATAAGAACCCACTAAAGGGTCTGTGCTTGTTGATGTGTGAGATGCTGGTGACTTTTGCATGGGTGGGGTTGAAGGAGGCTTCCATACCACCTTTTGGGTTGATGGTGCGGCCACATGAGATGGAACTTTCTTCATGAGAGGTGTCAACTTTTTCAGAGAGGGTAGGCTTGTGGTAGGCAAAGGAAGCAGAGGAGGCAACTTGTTTTGATTAGAAGTTGGAATGGGGAGGACTCTGGTCAGGGTCAAAGGATGAGGGCCCAAATTGGAGGGTAATGGTGATGGGGGGAGGATTTCACCTCTGTGGTTTAGCAGTCTTCTTTGATTTGGTTTGAAGACTACTGTTGGTCAAGGCTTGGTCTAAGTCCACCTTCACTTGCGGATGAGTGAGGTTAGAGACAGGGCAAATGCTGAGTGACTTGATTGGCTTTGATGGGGTAGATGTGGGTTTTGGTCATGATGCAATTGGTTGAGGTTTAGAAGGTCTAGAAGTGGAAGTCTGGTTTTTGTTGAGAGTCTTGGGAGATTCTATCATGGGAGGATTGGCAGCATGAGACGAGATGGCACGGGCATGATGAAGAGCTTTGAGATGCTCCCACAATACCTGATGCTCCACTTTCCTTGAAGGGAGAAGTCCAATTTTCTCCACTAATCAGGAAAATGGTTGAGAAGATGTTGGATGAAGTTTGGGTCCTTGAGGGGATGTGGATGGTTGCAGGGCTAAAGATGAGATTGGTGTATCAGTCTCTGACCCCAGGCATGATGAAGTCATGATAGGTTCGTCTTTATTTAGAGACGAAAGAGAGACAAGTTATTTTTTAGGTGGAGAAGAAACTAGAGAATGAGGCTCCTCAAGAGGGTAAAGGGCAAGAATGATTGCACCCTCCACTTGTGGTTGAGAAGTAGGAAGGGTTGGGTCCTCCATAGGTAGCAAGAAGGAGGATGGTGAGACTGCCAATGCCGGTATGGTGGAGGCATCCTCTAATATGAGAGAGGTTGATGGAGAACTAACTGGAGAAGAAGGTTCATCCAAATGTGATGGACTAATGGGTGGACTAACCTCTTGAGTTTGTGAGAGAGGTTGGTCGAGGATAAAGGATGAGACCATATTGACTGTTCATATGTTATGTTTGTGAGTGTCATCAATCATGGTCTGAACATTGTTTTGGGTCAGAGGATGATTGGGAAATGGTTGCTTGAAAATGTTGATGCCTTGATTGGGTGGCGCATTGGGATTGTTGAGGATGAGGTCACCCTTTTCAAGCATGCCTTGGATGATGTTTTTAAGGGTCTTGCAGTTTCTCGTGTCATGGCCTTTAACACAGTGGTAGTTGCAAAAGTCATTTTCCCTATACCACGCAGGGATGGCGCATGAGGGATCAAATTGTGGAGGCGGTCAGATTTGGGAGAGATTGAGAACCCCCTATTTGACAAGTTTTTCCAGCATAGATGTGTATGACTCTCCAATTGGAGTATACTGTCATTATACATATCTCTGTTGGAATTGGCAGGTGATGCTTTGGGACATGGATGGCTCAGGTTGGTTGGTTGAAGGCAAAGAAGATGAAGGTCTAACGACTACAATGTTCACTGATGCCTAAGACTTAGGATTAGATGAAGAAGGTTTAGAAGAAGAGGAGTCATTGGTCTTGGAGTTGGGGTTCTTACTCCACAACTTGACTTTACTCTCCTCAATGGCATGTAATTAAAGCTTGTGGGCCATTGTGAAGGCTTCATCAAAGGTGCGAAAGGTCTGAACTCATAAGGTAGAAGAAACATGCTTGGCACAGGCTTGGGAGAAAAGTTCGATAAGTTTAGGTTGGGGTAAGGAAAATGAAAGCTGAATGATGAGGCCTCTCCAGTGAGAAATGAAATTGGCTATGGATTTGTCCTCGAACTGTTGGATAGAATAGAGGTCTGTGATTGAGACCTTTTTGGTGATATTGATAGAGAAGTGATCGAGGAAGAGTTGGGCTAACTAGGTGAATGTGAAGAGAGAATGGCTGGCAAGAGAGCTGTACCAGTCAAGAGCAGCACCTAAGAGGGACATGGGGAACGTGCGTAGAAGTAACGCATTGTCATGGGTAATGAGATAGCAGGCATGTCTGAATGCTCATAGGTGCTGTTGCAGGTCTTCCTTGCTCTGGAAATGAGAAAATTTAGGAAGCTCCCACTGACTGGGATATAGCCTGATTGGGATGGAAGGATGGATGGGTTCGTTGCAAATTTGCTCATATGAGAGGGCATTACGTGAACCAAAAATAGAGGTCTCGAGACTAGACATTTTGTCCATCAGCATTTTGATTATGTCAGCTAATAGATTGGCAGGTGGAGCGCCCCTAGGTTATAAGGTGCTTGGAAGGTATTGAGAGGGGCATATGACGTGGTCAGTTATGCTTGTGTAGATGCAACATATGGGTAGCTAGTCATCAGGGTAGATGTTGAAGCCAAGGGCACTTGTGTTATGGGGTTGGTAGGCACAAATTGGATAGGGGCCATCAAAGGTGGTTTAGGGGTGGCCACACTTGTTGAAGGTTAGGCAGTTACTCTTGTGTTGATAGGGGCAAGAGTAAGGGGGATAGAGACCACTAGGTTTTGGAAGGGTGTAGGATTTGGTTGAGTAGTTTGAGGTTGAGGGGGTACCAGAACCCCCATGGAGGTAGATCTAGAAAGAGAGGCTAAATTTTGAAGGTAGGACACGGTCAGGTTATTAGTTAAGGTGTTGGCTTGATTGTCTATAGGTTGAATTGTGGACGCTATTGATGTGATCATTGTCTCGGCTAAGGAAGTTGGCATCCCATAAATTGGGTTGCCTAAAGAGTCTCACATTCAGTTTCGCATGAGATAATGTTGAAGGGCTCTGCCATTGAGGTCTAAGAATCTTTCAAAATCTTGGTCCCCTTCAAGGACAATGGGAGACTGAGTTGGGGTCGGTCTAGTAGGAGTTCTTTTGGTCTCTGAGTGGAACTCCATTAAGGGACTGGTTATGGATGGGGAAGGCAGAAGCAGTTGATGTCTCGCATGGTCAAGAAGAGCCTTGATTTGACTGCACATAAAAACCATTCAAGGCAAGAAGGGTCAGGTTCTAGAAACTATGTTTTTTCAGTTTCAGAAACTCAGAATGTGGTTTTGGTAGAAAAAGGGTCAGGTTTTAAGGTTGCTATTTTGAAAAAAAAGACTGTGATAGTGACTGACGTCGGTTGAAAAAGTGATGTTGGTGAGAACAGATGGCCGATGTCGGTCAGATAACTAATTTTGGCAAGAAAAGGTTATCGACGTTAGTGGTAAAATTGATGCCGGTGACTGTGTTTTCCAAAAATCCAAAAGATTTGAGAGTTTTTGGAAAAAAAGAAGAAGAACGTCCTCACTAGCTCAAACAAGCAGATAAGAATAGAAAAGATGAGGAACACAAGCAGATCCTAAGCATTAAATCCCTAAGAATAAATTATTAGGATCATGGTGGCTTATGCCTTAGAATGTGTTTAGGAAGACTGGCTTTTGAGACGGGTCCTAGAAGAGGTAGTTTATGGATGGTTTCAGGTTTTTTTAGGCACTCAAGAGTCTGGGTTAGGTTCTGTACATGGCTTGGTGCTAAGGAGCAAGATCCCCTCACTTCACGAGCCCAGTGATAAGCTGGTCTCACTTAGCCAAAATATACTTTCCCTAGAGATTATCCTCTACCAGAGAACAGAGTGGGCTTTCCCCTTGGTGATGAAATCCAAGTGGGATTGTTGGGATGGGTAAGGTATCCACTGGGTGATGAAATCCTAGTTGGGCCTTGTCTCAGGTGAGTTTTGATGTTTGATTTGTGCAAGTGATTTGGTTGTGTAACATAAAGTGATCTACGATTAATTCATGATGCAGTTGTTAATTACTAGATGTGGACTAATAAATGCAAGCAAACAAAAATGAAATGCAATGTGTTTTAAGCCCAAGTCGAAATGTTAGTTCGTATGAAGACAAATGGAGAAAGGGTTGAAGAGTATGACTTTTGACTAGTCTATGATGCAAGAAAAGAAAGAAGAGTTCTTTTTAATCCTGCTTATGATGTCTTTTGGAAGATAGAAGAAAGAGGTGAAAAGGAGAAACTTAATGCACCCTATATGAAAAGAAAGAAAAGAACCTAAGGAAGACCCTAAGGTCCCACCAAGCGTGCTAGAATGTTTCTATATGAGATTTAGCTTTTCACATTCAAGAAAGGAAATGAGAAACTAAGAAGAAAGGATGAGGGTTTATACATACCTAGATTGTGGACTTGCGCACCAGATTCAGACGATAGCAGGAACTCCTCTTTGGTTGTGGAGGATGACACCTGAAAGAGAAAGATACTAAAACACAAAAAATGTTAGATGACAAAAGGGTGGACTGCCAAGCAAAAGCTTGGTCCTAGAAGTGCAAAGACTTCTTGGAGGATGACAATCCACTGTTAAACAGAATATGATAGAAATAAAAAGTGGTAAAGATAAAAGAAAAAGTACTAAAAGCAAATGCGTACCTATTCAGTAGCAATCTACTTTGCACAGTCACCGACGTTGATGGTATTGCTGGCGTCGGTCAAGGAATGTCACCGATGTCGGTTAGGCTGCTGACATCGGTAGAGGCAATGGTCGAGGTCGGTCAGGGTAATCGCCAGAGATGGGTTACAGGTCTAGTTTCTGGTCTGCAAAGTGGTCTAAAGTTTTGTCTAAGGGTTAAGGACTCTATTTGGGGGTTAGAGAGATTGCCTGGAGGTCTGAGGGAATTGTTTTGGGTCTGAGGGACTGAGAATGTTGTCTGGAAATGGACTGAATGGGTGACAGAGGCAAAAAGGGGACTGAACGGGAGACAAGGATTTGAGAAGGTTTTTCAGCCTCTCAGGGATAGACAAGTTGAGTCTAGGCAATGGTTAGCTGAATAGATAGATTTGAATAAGAATGAAATGGAAAACAAGACTGTACTTACCTCTTGCTTGCTGATTGAAGAATGGAGGAGACCTGTTGTTGGAGCTGTTGAAGAACCTGAAAATGCCAAGAGCCTGGAGCTATCTCTGCAAGGTACCTATAGTTGTTGATGCTTGCTGTGTGAGAGGGAGAGAGAGAGAAATAGAATGCCAAAGTGCCAAAAAATTTCACGTTCATCGGGGGGAGAACAGTTGCAGAAAATGGTTTTGAAGGCAATCGACATTGGCAGAACCGTCGACGTCAGCTGCATAATGACCGATGTCAGTGGCAGAAGAATGGGGATAGAGGCTAAAATTAGCCTCTATCCATTCTTGCACACTGCCAGGTCAAAAGGCCATGGGAAAATGGTCGAGGAGGGCATAAATGGATGCAGGAGGAAGGATTAAGAGAGGATTTGGGTAATAAAGGCTAGGAGAGAGGTGGGGGCATCCAAGGAGGGGATCTAAGGTGGCATGGGTGAGTTGGAAAGGAGCTAATAAATTAAAATATTTGTTTTATTTTAATTTAATAATGGAAGGGACTAAGGACAAGTGTTAGGAAATAGACCAAGGGGGCCAAGGGGGGAGGACAACCTAGGGGGTAGACATGATTTGGGTGTCTACACATCTCTTTAAAACATGCTAACATGACTTTGTTTCAATTTTATCTATCTTTTAACACAAAACAACATGTTTGAGTAACTATGGATCACCATTTTCTTTCATTTTTCATTATTATACTACCCTTCTATTGCGAACAACTGAGTTTGCACCCTTTTTCCATTATTTCATGTTTATCTTTATATATGCCTTCTTCATATTTGTCTCACATCTTTAATTACATTTCATTTCTAGTCTTTCATGTTTTTATTTTTTCCTATCTTACATGATATTACTTTTCCCTTTCTTCCATATCTTTGTTCAAGTTTACTTGCATTGATATTACATTTGTCATTCATGTTTTACATGCTTCCCAACATTATTTAGTATGTTCTATATTCCTTTTTCCATTTATTTTTTACATGCTTTCCAATGTGATTTACTACATTTTCCAATCATTTATCATTTATTTTCCAATCATTTGTCATTTATTTACTAAGCATTTGTCATTCATTTGCCAATCATTTATCACTCATTTTCTATCCTTTTATCATTCATTTGCCTCAAATATTCTAAACCTTGCCTTACCAATCCTAGTTTGCTAAATTTTCATAAAATCTCTATCATTTCCACTATCATATGTCTATCTTCCAAATATTTTTATTTTTGGTTATTTTGTGCGCTAACTTCTATAGGTTCACCTAGTATACTCTACATTAGACACCTTCACATTTCTTACAGACTACTCCTTTACCTATAATAGTAAGGTAAGTTAAAAGTATGTGTTTTTCAATTTTGTCCTTTCATTCATATTATTTGTTGATTACTACACTTTACTTAGCATCAACATTGTGTGTTATCATGTTCTATTCTGAAGCACCATCCTGTGTTGTACTTACATGACACATGATGAGATTTGACTGAGGCATATGTATATACTTAATATTTTCAAACTTTTATTGATTACTAACACTTCAATCATATAGGAAGTTGTCAAGTCTCAATCTCTCTGAGTTCATGACTTAAGGGGTGTATTGAGAAAGGGGTAGGTAGACCATCAGTGCTTCATAAGATTATTATCCCTTTTTCAACTTGCCATCCACACACTATCCTCAAAAAACCATTTAACCCAAGCTTATTCTTCTTAGTTCTACCTATTCTTATCACTTTTTATGTTTTATCCTTCATTTCTTGTCTTAGCACCCTTTTGACCTATCAATTTTTCTAGGTTGACCAAGTTGACCTAGAATAGTTTAAGGACTTTTCTCTATGTTGGTTTGTTGGCCTCTCGACTGACCTAACACAAACCTAGTAAGTTAGCCCATAAATGTGTTAGGTCAACCCAGTTAACCTAGCATAGCCAACATATCCAAATGACTTTAGGGTAATATACTACTATATATACAAGGTCATTTACCACCGTTTAATAAGAGAGAAGAAGTGTGAATGAACATCTACCTATTGACCATTCTACTTGGGTAATAAAGCTTTAGGGTTAAATACTTTCTTTAAAGCTCTGATCACATTTTGTGGATAAGTCTTTTGGATGCTTGGATAGGTTGTGTAGCCTAGAGATGATTTATCCTAGTTATCTTCACATACCAAGACAATCTCTTATGAAGCACCTTAGCCAAAGAGGAGATTGAGGCTCGATGGGTTCATCTATACAAGTAAGTATTCCTAACATTATTCCTCCTTTATAATAGTAGTTAGATAGTGCATTTCTATTCTTATCTTCTATGTATTAATATTTCATATACATTGATGTGACTATATGTCTTCTAGACATTTTTAGTTTAGGTTTTTATTTGTTTTATTTATAACCCCCACTTTGTACCATAAGATTTGGTACACACTATATTATATTTTCTTTCCTTATTATTAGATTAGTGAAATATTAAATCATAGGACTTTGTTAAGGTTATTGTGTGATTATGTTAGATTATAGGCTTTGGAACCCTACCTGGTAAGGTGTGTTGTGACAAGTGATCCCCTAATCAGGTCTAGTAAATCCTCACATTGGTCATGCAACCACTTAAAATTTATATTATCCCCAATAGTAAGCTTAGGTGTGTTCTATCTCATCCGATTTAGGATTGATTTATGGACATGATGCATTTTAAATTTCATACACATACCATTTGGGTAGATGTCTATTCATATCAACCTCTATAAGAGGAGGGAAAGATATGAGGTGACAATTTAAAATAAATGGGAGTAATAAATAGGGATATTAAGTTAATGATGTAAATGGTCTCCTTGGTATATTGGACAAGATAATCTTATTAGGCTATTATGACACCACATTAACCTTTCTAAGTGTTTAATTTTTTGGCTTAGGATATTTTACGTTATAACTTAGTTTGATAGTAAAATTGGTACTAGATGTAGATGTAATTAGTGTGTTATCTACATACCTAAGTTTTATTAATGATACAAGTTTCATTTCATGATCGTGAATAATATGGCATAATTCATCAAAATATTTGAACTTTTATAAAATAATGGACTCATATAATGGGGGAAGAAAACTTTTCTTGAAGATGTCATAAATCTCTTTATCTACCAATGGATTGGTCATTTTAGCCAACATTTTTGTGTACTTTAAGACATATTTATTGATAGGTTCAATGGTTCCTTATTTTATGTTTACAATTTGGGCATAGGAAACCTTTTTAGTAATGTTGATAAATAAGTGTGCCAAAAAATTATGTGCGAGAGGTTTGAATGTGTTTACTTATTCGAATTGGTAAATCATAAAACCACCTCAGAGCATAATATTTTAAGATCCTTGGAAATAATTTTCTCAAAATTTTACCATTGGAGGCATAATCAAGGCATGCCACATAGAAATATTGAATATGCTATTTAGGATCACCATTGCCATCATAAAATATGTAATTAGGTGTAAATAAAAAAGTTAGAAAGGGGCGAAAATATATCACTAGTACAAGAGGATTATGCAACACCTGTTGTGAATCAATAATATAAGGTGATTTCATTTAATATTTATCAATATTTATAACCTTAATTTACAAAAGTTTTATAACTTGGATAAGAGCTTTCACCTCTTGGTGTTTTAGGTTATAAATTTGATAAGTCACCAAAGGAGGTGTACCCATAAGCTGGGTAGATATAAGCATTAAAAGTGGTAATTTGGTTAAATGACTAAGGTTTCCCATGTAAGATTTGTAAATATAAATTTTATGGAATAAAAGTGTGAACACAAATCTCATTCCCCTATCAGATGTAAGAATTTTTTATGTTCTTAAGGGGAGGGTTGTTCATATATGGGGATGACCTATTTTTCTAATATCATGATCAATAGATGGACTTGTTTATTCATCTAAAGTTTTTAATTTTTTATTTTCTAACATGGATCTTAGGATTTAATTAAGATCTTCAATATTTTTATGTATATGCTGATGAAAAAATGCAATTGCTTTCAATTGCTCTTGATCTATTTGTTCATGTTCATTAGTTTCATTAGACTCATGGTTTTCATTATCATAATATTCTTATATGGTAACCTCATTAGTGTACTATTAATTCTCAACATTTATATCACCATGGACCATAAAATAAGGCCCTTTATTAGTTTTAAACATCTTATGTGATAAGAGAGGAATCTCGAATATGTTAAATAGGCACACCTCCCAATCTAGGGTTATGCCTAGGTTGCATGGAAAATAATATAGGTAAGAAATGAAAAAGTATGACAATCTAAAACACTACCTGATTGAAAACATTAGAAATCATAAAAATTGAATTCATATAGATTAGGTTCACCAAATGTTGAACCCTAAAATCTGGATTAAGTAATATAGGGTTAAAGGGGATAGTGATAGCCTAGGGAACAAGAGTGATAAACTATCTCTATATTAGGAAAATTAAGTTTCAAATTAAAATAAATAATTTTCTAAATTTAAATAATGAGATATGTTAAAAATAGTAAGCATAACTAGTAATTGATATAGAAATGAAAAGAAAATAAGAGTACTTAGCTAGATTGCTATGTGTACTCAGATTTAATATAGAACAAGTTAGAAATAGATTTGATGTGGATTTTGGATTAGTCATTAAATTTTATAAATTTTACCCATGTAGGATTAGATACTTATGTCAACCTCAGATGGTTACATTGATACTTGTATCTAACCTAGAAGTAAGTGTCTTATATGGAATGCCTATTGAATCTAGATGCAATTACCTATAATTTTTAAAGTTCTATGTCACCTTTGATCTAGTGTGATCAAATATAAATCATGTATTTTCACTCTTAGTCAAATTATCAAAACCATAGATTCCTCACCATTTGAGTGACTATGGGAAAAATGGGTTAGTAGGATCATGGTGTCAAGCTAACCCCAAGAATCCCTTGGTTAGTGGGTTCTACCTACATAGACACTTATTTGAATAGGGCCTTGAATTGATGTAATTATTACCAAATGTGTTGGATTTTATGTGCACAAGAGTGTAACATGTGGAAATCATGTACAACATTGACATAGTTTATAATATGGAAAATATGACTTATAGGTTTATCCTTCAGTACCTTAGACCTATAGATGTGTTTTCCTTATGACTAATATGGAAATAGGATAAAAAGGGAAGATTTTCTCACTTAAATTCTTAATTTAATGCTTTTGGTAAATTACCCTATGAGTTTTTAGTTCTATTCTAGGTGAGGAATGAATAAGGGTTAATTATATATATAATTAGATTCAAGTGTCCATGTAGCTATAAAATAAGCACACATCCAAAACTTGTAGAGATAGGAGATAAGTAGGTTTATAGAATTTTGAGTATGATATAAGATATGATAGATCATAATAACATTGGTTGGACTAAGAGATAAGAAATGGGCATAAAGAGATAGAAGATGTGAGCCTTTCAATAAAGGGAAGGTCTAAAGCTAAGAGGAACAACCAATGTATGTATTTACCAAGCATACAATACTGAGGTGCTTTAAAATTTAGACTTAGTATCTACAATATTGAAAATTCTAGATTAAAATGATAAAGTAATAAATGGGTTAAAGCACATAAATGAGTCCCCCTTGGTGGCCAAGTCCATCCAAATCTGGGGAAAAAATGGGGTTTGTTCTAACCCCCTTCATTCTAACCCCCATGTGTACTTTTTGAATGGGATTAGAGAAATGGGGGTTTGAATAAAGGGGGTTAAAATAAAGGGTTTCAAAAATTTACTCTATGCATATAATTAATTTAAATAAAATAACTAATGAAATGATTTATTTTTAGGGGGTTAGAACAAAGGGTGTTCGTTTAAACCCCTTTGTTTTAACCCCATTTTTTCTAACCCCATGTGGCCTCAAATCTTCACCTATTCAAGTGGAAAGTTACTATTGGCTTGAAATTTCCACTTTGGATGCCACGTATTATGATGAAAAAATAAAATAAAAACATGTGGCTCTACATATAAATAGATCTTGTTATGATCTTTCTAATAATATAATTGTTTTTAAATTTTAATAATAAGTAATATTTAATTTTGTTTATTTACTAAAATGTACTTATTTATAAAATGAAGTACCTTATGTTTGAGGCATTGGGAAAAATAGGAGATTATGGCCAATTTTTTTTTTAAATTTTACTACACTTAACTTTAATGTCCTTGTTATAATGGTGAAAAAAGCATTCCATTTTGATATACATACATACATATATCACAAGGAGAAATCATAAGTGTCAATATTACCCACCTTGATCATTTAAAATTAATTTCTCATCAAAAAATTATTTTAAAAAAATGATCTTACACTATCCATGCTTCTAGGAAAACTTTCCAAGAAATCTTGAGAAAATATTATGTTTTGAGAAAATTATGAGAAATCAAGTACTCAATAAAATGTTTTCTACATAAAACATACACATTATGTATTTAGGTATTAAAAAAAAAAAAAAAAAATTAATTTAAAAAATAATAAATTAAATCTACACTTAAAATTCAAAATTTCATTAGTTTACATCATTTTCACATTTTACACAGTTAAGTCAATATTATCTATACAAATTGAGGAATTTTCATAATTTCATTTTTTGTTATCCCCTTTGTACCAAAAAGTGGTTTTGAGGTATGTTATTATTGTTGTGTTGAGGCATTAATGTTGTCATTTATGTCATAGGTAGTTGAATATCATTGATGTCCCAGAGGTGCTCTTGTGAAGATGCATGGTAAGTGATCATGATGGCTTAAGCATGATTTAGTAGGTCCTTAAGTTTTGCATAAGGTCTTAGCATAATGTTATGATATCACAATATTATGAGAAATGTTGCTTTTTATTGTTATGAGAGACCATTAGAAAGAGATTATTGATTATTTTGAATTACTTATTGTGATAAGGTCATTGTTGACCAAATTCATAAGAGCAAGTCTGTGTGGACAAGATGTTTTGAGAAGCCTAGTCTTGTCTTGGTAAAGAAATGATTATTGAATCTTGGTGAAGTGAGTAGATTGAGGCTTGTGAAAAGATATTTGGATCATGTCTCAGATGTTTGGAGATGATTTGTGAGCTACATAAGGAGTCTTGAAGGTCTCAAAGTGGCATGGTGCCTAGTATATACATTTAATGGAATAGTTTTCAATCATGGTTATGGCTTGTAGAGGCATGGTGAAGTGGTACATGACAAGGAAACCAAGATAAAAAGTTAAATTAGAGATAATTTTAATACAAATTGATGATTATTCTATGGTTTATGTCAAACCTCAACACATGGTATCCATGTTTAAGTACTTGTTCTTGAGTGCAAGGTTCTTGAGAAGGCTTATGCATGGGATCTCAAGTCTGGTGACAAAAAAAACATGGTGGATATATGAGATGAATGTATAGAGGAATAATAGGATGTTTTATAACATTTGAACATGAATATGAAGCTTGGAAGCACTTAGGGAATCTTTAAAGTGTGCCTATAGAGGTCAGACCTACAAGTTTAATATGAAAATAAACTAGTCTTAAACTCTGTCTGATCTAACTAGGGGTCATAAGGTGCTAGCAGGACCTATGAAGGATTAAAATTAGTGGTAGATCTTGTGAGAAGTTGTTTGAACATGTGAATAAGGTGGAGAGTGTATGAATAGTAGCTAGAGGGTCTATTACTAGGCCTAATATGATCTACAACTCTAGAGCCTAAAGTGCAAAGAGATAAAATATGACCAAATGGGGTATGAGGTTCATGTTATAAGGAAAAAAAGGTAAATTAAGAATTAGAAAATGTGTAAGAGGTTTTCTCAAGATCGATCATTAAGTTTTAGGTTTTGTATTAAATTAAAAAGCATAAAAAGTGAAGTTAAGGTCTCTCAAGTGCTAGAATGGGGTGTTACAGACCCAAGAAGGTTTTTATTGTACTTGTTGGCATGTGCAACCTATGCATGGGGTCTTGAGAAGTTCATGGTAGTTGGGTAAGGGATATATATGTATTTTTATATAATTTTTTTTAATATAAAAGTCAATCCTTTATGAATGATTGTTAAGAGTGGAAGGCTATCTAAACCATCCTAAAACCCTCATAGTGACCTAATGGTGAAGAATTTGTTTTTGAGTGCTCAGGATGGATGGTTATGGATTTTATGATTTTTGTATTCTTTATAAGACTTTCTCAAGGTTATCTAGGTAGGATTGAATGTTTATAATAGTGAGTGGAAGCTACAAAAAATCCCTTATTTCTTGGATTTTTTATGAAATAGGTAGGGTTGACTAGGTCAAAGCATGAAATTGATTTTAGGATGATGTGTGTGACTTGTATTTTATTTACATATAATTTTATGAGTTTTTATATTGCTTTAGGTGTGTAAATTTGACATTACAAGATGGTCAGTCATTAGTAGGCCTAGTGAAACTATTTAGTGTAAATATAGGTGAAGATGAGTTAAGGGTTTCTATCATATTATCATGAAAGAGTAATGATTTTAAGTGAATGGATAAGTACTTTGGTACATTAAAATTCTATCCATGATTTTTAGAGTGGTTTTTTTTTAAAAAAAAGGTTAAAATCCTTTAAGCCAAAATGGCATGTCTGAGTGAGTTAAGATTGTGTGTAGTAAGGCTTTGTAATGGGTCTTAAAGTTGAATTATTACAATAAGACCATGATGTGTTTATATCTTATAGTGATATACAGGTATAATAGGTTAATATAAATATTTTTTTCATCATGATAAGTCCTTATACAAGTGTGGATATTCAAAGGTTCTTGACTAGGTTTTGGATATTTTTGGGAGTTTAGAGTGAGCTTTTTGTAGAGGTGTTTCTGAGTCTTTGGATCCTAAGTGATGGAGTATAATGAGTTTTATGATTAACCTTAGGTAATTTATTTTTCATCCATATTTTTATTGTGTCTATAATGTGTTTCTTAAGGTTTTTTTAGCTTCATCCTTGAAGATAGTGTTTTGGGGGTAATTAGTATTAATAGCTCTCTAAGGACTAATGGTGCTTTCAAGGTATGAGCAAAGGATTTATGACTTATTGAGAATGAAGAAGGTTATTTTAGGTTTACATATAAGTTTTTAAAATGTTTTAGTTCATTTTTGAGGTCCATCTAGGCCATAAAGTTTCAAGTTGTTTTGTGAAGATAATAGACCTAATGGATTAGGTCTCTATTAGGCCTAGAAGAAGAATGAGATCTAAATGTGTTTCATCAGCCTAATGGTGATATTATTTTTATCGATTAATATGTGTAACATGTCCTAAAATATTTTTTTGATTGAAACCTATGGATTAATTTTTTGGATAATGAAGAGTGTAAGTGATCTAGTGATTTGTATTTATACAAGGCATAATTGGCCTAATTATGTGTGTGAAGAAGACACCAATGAGTGAATAAAAGAGAAGATTGTGAAAGAGGATGAATTAAAAACCATCATAAGGGAGGATAGATAATATTATTAAAATAAAATAGAGTTTTCACATGTGGATGTCAAGCGCAATAGACCTAATAAGCCTAGTAAGAGTCATATTGAGTGAGGAAGCCTATAAGGCTATTTGAGAAAGATAAAAGAGTGTGAAGAGAAAATGAAGGTGATAATAATAATTTGAGTGATTAAAAAGTGTCAAAAGGTGATAAGATATTCTAGGTGGTTGAGATTATGTTGAGTTACCTAAGGGGTTAGTGCCTTCTTTCAAGTTGGTGCTTGCTAAAGGACTAGTTGAGTTGGTACTTGACTAGTGAGAGGTTGGTATTCGATGTGGGGTTGCTGCCTCACTAAATATTGATTCATTTATTATAATAATATACTATAATTTATGTTTTAGTGGTTTTTATCTCCCATGATTATTTACCACATATCTATTGTGTTCATATGTTGTATGATTATTTGGATGCTTATTTATGCATTGGTTGATATATATGTTTGAATGAATGCTTCATGAATAATAAGTGAATTGTAATGATTTTTTTAAGGGTAATAATTAACCCCCCCCCCTCTAATTATTTTTTCTTCCAACATTTGGTACCAAATTTGGTCCTTTGAGAAATGTCTAACATCATAAAGGTGATCCTAAGAAGCACAAGCTTAAAGTATGATGATGATAGTAGTTATCATCATTACATGATTATAATGATGGTCTATAAAATAATAATGGTACTATTAGAGTTGACTAAGAAGAAGAAAGATGACAAGATGAGTCATAATCAAGTAATAAATCAATGTGATTTATGTGTAGGACATAAGTCAATTTTGAAAGAATGTCAAAAGTGTTATTTGGTAGCTCAAAAGGATTATGTAGAAGCCAAGTTTAAGGTCAAATGTAAATTGATAGTCAAGTCTTAAGAAAATATCTATGGTGTAAAGTATAAAGTTGTTGAATATGGTTGGTCATCAAGTATTCTTGAGAGAAAGCATCAGTATGGGGGGACTTTATGTTCTTTGTTGATATTCAGGGCCAAGGTTTAGATAATAGTCTATTGGAGATGTGATTGCAACAGATGGGTTACAAAGTATCTATATGATGGCTTGATCAAACTAGTCACATTTATGTTCCTAGAGTAGGTTAACATACTATATATGCCTTAAATAATATCATAGAGGTTTGAGCTTGAAAATCATAGTAAAACCATGAAAATCCAGTGAGTATAATGTGACTATAGAGTTGGTTATTTTGTGTCATTACCATGTGGATTTGAATGATCTTGGTGAATGTCAAGGTGACATTAGAATCATATAATGCATGTAGATATTGTATAAGTTCCTTGAAAAAGTATGTGAAGTATAAGATTGATTAGATTACTCTTACTTAGAGGTTTAATATGTCATAGCAATATTGACATAGTTTGATGAATGTTGCATGCAGAGGTGTTTAATGATCTTTATCATGAAGAATTTTTGACAGAAGTCTACCACATAAAATGAGGTCTCACAGACCTAACTAGTAGTTTTCTACATGGAAGTTGTTATGAGTTAGTATGAGCCATGATGGCTTTTGAAATAGAAAGGGGAAATATTGTTAAATGAAGAATATTTTGATATGACATATGGACATTGAATATGTTTATGTATGAATGACTAAGATTATTCCTTTGGAATGATGTTATTGCTTGTAGATAGGCCTAATGTGTTTAGATATCTATGAGATGTAATTGAATATGGTTGTCATTACTAAGAAGATGTTTTATCAAAGGGGGAGTTAATTCTTAAGTTGTTTCTAGATATAAATTAAGGAGAGTGATCTTCATGTCTTTGAGATATGCATAAGCTTAAGGGAAACATGGTTGAGTACTTCTATGAGTTGAGATCCTATTTGGTTGATCATAGGAAGATTGATTTTGTTTGAGGATAAATCATGTTCTAGGTCTAAGTATCACATGGTAGTATTTTAAAAGGTGACCCTTTATCATTAATGTCAAAAGGGGAGAAAGACTAGATTGGGATAAAGACTAGTTTAGGTGAGATCCAACTTGGCAAGATGAGAATGATCTACTTTGTTAAAGTGTTTGCCATCAATGACAAAGGGGGAGATTGTTGAGGTATGTTCATATTGTTGTGTTGAGGAAATAATGTTTTCATTTATGTCAAATTTAATTTAGTTTCATTGATGTTTCATAGGTTCTCTTATGAATATGCATGGTAAGTGATCATGATGGCTTAAGCATGGTCTAGTAGGTCCTTGAGTTTTGCATAAGGTCTTAGCATAATGTTGTGATGTGATAAGCTTATGAGTAGTGTTTATTTGTATTTATATGAGATATCATTATAAATAGAGTGTTGAATATGTTTATTTACCTATTTTTATAAGGTCATTATTGACCAAATTCATAAGATTGAGTCTATGTGGACAAAATATTTTGAAAAGCCTAGTCTTATCTTGGTAAAGACATGATTAGTGAAGCCTATCAAAGTGAGTAGATTGAGGCTTGTGATAACATATTTGGATCCTATATAATATGTTTGGAGATTATTTTTGATCTAGATAATGAGTCTTGAAGGTATTAAAGTGGTATGGTACCTAGTAGATATGTTTGATGGACTAGTTCTTAAGCATAGTTATGGCTTGTAGAGACATGGTGAAGTGGTATGTGACAAGTAAACCAAGTGAGAAATTAACATCAAAAATAATTTTACAAAAACCTGATGATTTTTTTTTATGTCAAGGCTCAACACATGGTATGCATATTTGTGTACTTGTTATTGAGTGAAAGGTTCTTGAGAAGGCTTATGCATGGGTTGTCTAGTCTAGTACAAGAAGGAGAATGGTGGCTCTTTGAGATGAATGCACATAGGCATAAGAGGATTTATACGAACATTTAAACATGCATATGAATAATTTAATCACTCAAGGAATCTTCAAATTTTACCTACATAGGTAAGACATATAGGTCTAAGATGCAAATAAAGTAGTCTTAGACTCTGTCTGATCTAACTAGGTGGCATAAGGTGTTAACAAGACCTATAAAGGTTTAAAATCAGTATTAGATCATGTGAGAATTTGTTTTAACATTTTAATAATTTGTATAATTTAGTAACAATATTTATAGGGTCTATTACTAGGCCTAATATGATCTACAACTTAAGAACTTAAAGTGCAAAGAGATAGAATGTGTCCAAATGGGGTATGAGGTCCATGTTATAAGGAAATAATGGTCAAATAAGTATTGAAAAAAATTTAATATGTTGTTTAAATATTTATCATTAATTTTTAGGTCTTTTATTGAAGGAAAAAATATAAAAAGTGAAGTTAATATCTCTTGAGTGTTAAAATGAGGTGTTGCAAACCTGAGAAGGTTTTTCTTGTGATCATTGGCATATACAACCTATTCATGGAGTAATAATAATTTCATTGTAGTTTGGTAAGGGTTATATGTTTATTTTAATATAATTGGTTTTATATTTGAATGTAAATCCTTTATGAATGATTTTTAAGAGTAGAAGGTTATCTAAACCGTCCTAAAACCCTCATAGTTACCTTATGGTGAAGATTTTGATTTTGAGTGGTCAGATGGATCGTTATGTATTTTATGATTTTTTTATGTTGTATAGGACTCTTTAAGGTTTATCTAGGTAGGATTTAATGTTCATAAAAGTGAGTGGAAGCCATAGGAAATCCCTTATTTATCATATTTTTGATGTAGTAGGTAGGGTTGACTAGGTCAAAGCATGAAAATGATTAGAGGATGATGTGTGAGACTTTTATTTTGTGTATATGTAATTTTTTGAGTTTTTATAGTGATTAAAGTGAGAAAATTTTATGTTATAATATGGATAGTTTTTAGTAGGCCTAGTGAAGTAGTTTAGTGTAAATCCAGATGAAGATGAGTTGAAGATTTCTATCAGATTATCATGAAATATTAATGCTTATAAGTGTATGGAGAATTGTTTTGGTAATTTTATGTCCTATCCATTATTTTTATAGTTTTTTGTGTTTGTTACAAAGTTTAAAATCTTTTAATCCAAAATGGCCTATTTGAGTGTGTTAAGATTATGTGTAGTAAGGCTTTGTAATGGGTCTAAAAGTTGAATTATTGCAATAATACCATGATTTTTGTGTATCTAAGAGTGATATATAGGTCTCATATTTTCATATTAATATATTTTTCATCATTATAAGTCCCTATTCAAGTGTGGAGAGTTAAAGGTTCTTGACTGGGTTTTGGAGCTTTCTAGTAGTTTAGAGTGAGCTTTTTGTAGAGGTGTTTCTAATTATTTTGAGCCTAAATGATGGATTATAATGAGTTTTATGATTACCCTTAAGTCATTAAGTTTCTATCCATGTGTTTATTATTCCTATAATGTGTTTATATATTTTTTTTGAGCTTCATCTTTGAAGATAGTGTTTTTGGGGTAATTAGGCCTAATAGGTCTTTAAAGCCTAATGGTGCTTTCAAGGTATGAACAAAGGATTTGTGACTTATTAAGCATGTATAATGTTATTTTAGGTTTTTAAATAAGTTATTTAAAGGATTTAGTTCATTTTTGAGGTCCATCTACTCCATAAAGGTTCAAGTTGTTCCATAAAGAGGATAAACCTAATGCATTAGGTCTCTATTAGGCTTAAAAGAAGAATGAGGCCTAATGTGTTTGGAAAACATAATGGTGATATTATTTTTATTTATTACTATGTGTAAAATGTCCTACGACATATTTTTTGTTTACCCTAATGTATTAGTGTCTTGGTTGACCAACAGTGTAAGTGATTTAGTTATTTATATTTATACAAGGCCTAATTGGCCTAATCATGTGTGTATGAAGAAGACACCAATGAGTGAGTAAAAGGGAATATTGTGAAGGAGAATGAGTAATTTAATACCATAATAATAAATGATAGAGACTATTTATAACATATAATAGAGTTGTTTTATGTGAATGTCAAGGTCAATTGACGTAATAAGCCTAGTAAGAGGCATATTGAGTGAAAAAGCCTAGAAGGCTATTTGAGAGAGATAGAAGAGTGTGAAGAGAAAATTAAGGTGATCATGATTAGTTGAGTGAGAAACATGTGTCCAAATACTATTATATGTTATAGGTAGATGAGTTGGTGTTAATTCACCTAGGTGGTTGGTGTCTTCTTGCAAGTTGGTGCTTGCTCAAGGACTAGTTAAGTTGGTGCTTGACTACTGAGGCCCTGGTATTCCTTGTGGGGTTAATGCCTCACTAAATATTAATTAATTACTTATATGACTATAATCTAACCTATGTTTTAGTGGGTTTTAACCCCCATGAGGATTTCTCACATATCTCATATGTTCATATGTTGTATGCTAATGTAGATGTTTGTTTATGCATTGTATGATGTATATGTTTGAATGAATGATTAATGAATAATAAGTGAAATTAAATTATTATTTTAATTTCACTAGTTCATTCTCCCCATTAGTATCTTTGCTTCAAAAAAGTGGGACATATTATTATGCTTAAACCCAAATTTGGTATTTAAGTGTAACCATATTTGGTGTCTTTAGGTATACCATATGCCATATATATTTTTCCATGTAGAAACTAAAATTAAACATTAAAAAGTCAATATCAAATCATTATAAATAATGTGAAATAGTCTAGATCATTAAAATATTTTGAATTGAAAGAGTTGATAAAAAATACACCTATGAATATGTGAACCAAGTTATCACTTGAAATTATATGTATAATTACATGGGTTTATTATTCCAAAAGGATATGTGAAATGTAATAACATTTTTTTTGGTGTAACCTATACTATTTGTATGCCAAAGTGAAGCCCCAAACTAGGCTTATATAGAAAATTAAATTTTTGAATCAACCCTTACAAGTGGATTTTAAACTTAAAGAGCTTGCATAATTACCTTCATTACCATCATAAAAATAAAAAAATTCATGCATGAGCCATATCCATGTCCCAAAATATGATCCATTTATACCCCAATGTGATATAGAATTCCCTAAATTTATGAAATTTTGTCAAATCTTATAATCTAGCCCAATATGGTAATCTAACCCATGTAATTTGATAATCATACTCAATATAAACCATGTAATATGTCTCGTTGTGTAATATAATGTATTATTTATTCCTCTAAAATTCCCCAAATATTCCTTAAATATCTATGAATATGTAAATTTTTCCCAAACAAAATCACAATCTATCCTAATTTGTCTCATCAAATCACATAGTGTGACCAAAAAACTAAACAAACTATGTATCAAGGCAAAATTCACTATGAAAATACCATTTGTATGCCCCACATTTTAGGTGAGGGATACAACCTAAAAATATATCATCTCAAAATAAGAGTTATGTGATCATGTTACTACACTGAGAGGAGTTCTATAATGACAACAGAGGATGAGAAGCATCTGATATTGTGCCCATAAAATAAAAAATAGGGTCAAATTTATTATAAATATAATATAATTTTTTAAAGCAAAAAAATAATAAGGTCAACATATTATCAATATAGTCTTTTGTAAAAAATAATAAAATAATAATTAGAGCCAACAATATTAACAAAGAATAATTTATAAAATCAAATGGCAAGATGTATAATAATACCTATGCTTAGAACTAAGGTTTATCAAATACTTTTATTTTAATTCCCTACACTTATTATTATTGGCTAATGTTTATCTACATCAATACTATATTATATTCTTTTAGTAGTGGCTAACAACTTATTTCTAGAACCACCTATCACAGTTGAATTTTATTTTGGAAAGGCATTACTTAGAGTCACATGTGCTTCTGGAACATCCCCCAAAGCTTTCTTTTTGGATCTTGTGTTGTCTGAAACTAATGTACTTTGGTTCAACAAATAGTTATCCTCCTTTTGAAAGTTCATAAGAATGCTACCTTGGCTACTACCCTCTCCATGATTATCCCTTTGCATGAGATGTTCTTCTTCTAATGTGATGTAAGGAAGAGCTCCTTCTTGTGTCACTAAGGCTTGACACCCTTCTCCACCATCATACCCAAACTGACCTTAATATTATCCCCAATGATCCAAATATTCCTCTCCTTAGACTAGATTGGTATAGACTAGAACAACAACTTTTATGGATGGATTGCAATTAGGATTATAGACATTGGGCTACCTATTGAAACCTTTTTGACCTTTTCCTCTTCCTTGTTAATTTTATTGGGGTGGAGTTCTATAGGTTTGTGAAGGATAATATTGGGGATTGGGTGGAATAATTGCATGTAAATAAGCTTGTTTGAGCTGATCTTAAAATTACCAAATCATTTCATCTTTTTTTATAACATTATCCACCTTCTTGGGAGGTATTTTAGGCTTGACAGTGGTATTGGGAAATTTTGCTATACTTAGAGCTTTAACTAAATTATGAGACAAAAAAGGCATGGAGACTCTTGGAGGTAATTTCCTTGCTTATATCAAACTATTCTCAGCTTCAATGGCTATCTCATATGCCTCTGGTAAAGTAAACCCTCCCATTTATTACAACATTATTTCCATATTAATGCCAATAGCTTTGAGATAAGTAGGGAATATAAAGCTTGGAGGAGTCCTCATAATAGGTGGTAATCTATACCATGTATTTTGAAACCTTTGATTGAAATCCCCCATAGATTCATTAGGACCTCTCCTTATCACATTTATCTGGTGAATTAGTGAAGTATGATCACTCATATTATCAAACTTATTCACCAAAAATTCTCCAAAATCATCCCAACTAGTGATGAAACCACCCTTCAATGTCCTATACCAATGAACTGACTTACCCTTTAGAGACATGGTAAGTAGTCTAATAGATATGTTGTCTTATGTGATATTGTGGAAATTACAAAAGTTTGAAATGTCCCTAATGTGCTCAAATGGGGTAATAGGGTTTTATCCATTGAAACTAGGGAGACTTTTCATAGAATTGGGAGGAATAGGATCATATACAAGAAGGTTAATTAGATTTTGGGTGTTGAAGACTGGGAAAGGATGTTTCCTAGCCATCTCTTCTTCCTCTTATTGATCTCCTATCTCCTCAACTTCTTCTTCTTCTTCAAAACCTTCTTGTTCAAGATCTCTAAATGTTAATAATGGTTTATGATGTTTTTCCTCAAGAGGATTTTCAAGTAGAGGGGCTTGATTGAATGCTCTACTAGAAGATGATCTAGTGAAGACCATGACGTATAATGTGGAAAACTTGATCTAAAACTATAAATTTTGACCTTTTGGAATTACCAAATGATAAATTAGAAACACTTATACAACCTTGGGCTTTTCAAGACAAACATTCACCTTGACATGGAAATAATTAGGACCAACTACCCCTCTAAGCATGCTAGAACTATTGTCATCAAATTGTGCACCCTAGGATACTATATCAATCTCCTATAATTTTTTTCAATATTGAATCATCTCTCAGGTTGTGGGAACTTGTAAGAGAGATGAATCTCAAGGATTGAAATGGATAAATCCGTAGATTATTCTTTAAGTACCTATCACCTAATATAATGCTTGTTTATGAAAAGAGTTAAAAGCTTTCATAGAATGGAAACTATACTAAAGAGGTTATCCACCAAGACATATCCTATACACTATTAGACTTCTAATAAGAAATAATGATTTTTAAGACCAATTCTATGCATTTAAGGATCCTATCATAGTTTTTCATGTGAAGGTAGCATACTTAGGATAATCAACAAGATAAATGACCTAGGGATATATTACACACCATAGAGACAATTCATACTTGAATAATAGCCTAGTACATTCAACACACTTCAGATGACCTATTAAAATTAGAACTCTTTCTTAAACATGAAGGATAAAAGGAGTAAGGATGATACTATCACTTAGTTCCATTATACACCACTCACACACTTATAAAAAATGTTCACAACTCAAAATTAAATTTGTATTCAATTTTAAAAGACAAAGTGTAATGTCATATTATCAAGGCTTCACCATACCAGCTATGGTCTCTTTTAAAATGGCCAAAATGTCTCAATTTATAAAACTTGTGAGAAGAAAGAGAGAGAGAGAGAGAGAGAGAGAGAGAGAGAGAGAGAGAGAGAGAGAGAGAGAGAGAGAGAGAGAGAGAGAGAGAGAGAGAGAGAGAGAAGTTAAAAAGGAACAACAACAAGTTTCAAAAAGATAAAATCAGTTATAATTCAATTGGATTAATATATTTGGTGAGCCATGAAATTTTAGGAGTTACAAGCATCATTCACAATCATCCAAAACCTTTAAAGTAGTTAAGAAACTCATTTTGCCTAAAAAATTGCCTCATGATTAGCCTTCCAAAACTACCTTATCATTAAAATTGACTAATTATAATGATGTATTTGAGTGAAATGGGTCACTAATAATCCTTCACATGCATTAGATAGGTTCCTAATCTTCCTTATCATTTTTCCATGCACTATCATTCAAGACAGTCCCAAAATGAGCTCTCTTCATACACCTTTCACACTTGGCACCTATAAATTTCCCAATTTCATAGTTTTATATATGAAAAATGGTGAATGACACGTTTTAAAGGTTTAAATATCATTATTTTTAATAAATTATCCTTAAAAGGCTGTCCAAATTGAAACTCACCACTCTCTCCTAAGTGTTCACTATCTGGCCACTAAATTAGCTAAAATGAAAGACATGGAAGACAGGATTACGAAATTAGAAACATGATAAAATGAACATGATGACTTATAAAAATACATAAACTCTCCCAAAAAAATTATTTAGCCTCTTTAAATTTCAAAATTCATGCAATTCACACAAAAAGGTCAACAAGAGCCCTCTTCTAGCCTATTCCTTATAGGTCTGTACAAAAAAATTACATTAGATGGTGCATGAAAGATTAATTTACATGTTATTAAGTTTTAATGGCATCTCCACTTCATATTCATGCTTAAATTTCAATCTCTTCCCTATCGAGTCCTTGAGAAGGGTTTGCAAGGGTTTTGAGGTGGTTTTCATTCATAACATTCATTCTTAGCCATGGCACATTATAAATCTGATCAAATACCACTTATGGCTTCTAAATGTCCCCTTTAAACTTAATTTAATGGATTAATTTCCCATTAAAAGGCTCATGAAATATATTATCTTTCCAAGATGGTCATTCAAGTTATTTTCAAGCATTATATAGGGTCTGAGCACATTCTAGTGCAAAAGATGGCTTCCTGGGGGATATCTTCCAAACCAAAATTTGAATAACCTATAAAACTACCCTATAAGAATTATAAAATCCATATAAAAAATCACCAAGGGTTTATAATGAATATGACCCCTATTCTAGAAACATGTCTAGGACTTGCCAACTAGGTATGTCTACACCTTTGAAACAAATAACCATTGTTGACACTTACCATAAACTAATATAGTTTGAACACATCATATTCACCCCCATGGAGGTGATATAAAACACTAAAATGATTTTAAACGTCTATAAATTTAAATTACCTTGCATTTGGAACTAAATTTGCATGTTTCATCATTAGGTCTACCTATAGACCTTCTGGTCTAGACCACATTGGTTGCATTCCAACCTTTTAGACCTGTTTCTTATGTTTCTCCAAAACTATTATTATTTTGCATGAAGGAATCACCTTACCTATGAGAGAAAATATAAAGTATTATCCCTATTTTTTATGCAAAGTGACTACTTAGGAGGCTTCACAATAATCTGGGCAATAATTCAAGCAACAATTTGAGTTAAAGTTCTACCCCAATTGATGATGGAACTTCCAGGAGCCATAACTTTTGCACCGTAGCTCCAATTGAATCCCCATTTGAATCATTGGAAATATAATAATGATTAAAATGTGGTTATATGTCATAAATCTCTAATTATTTGTTTTTTCCCTAAAAACCCAATGAAAGTGCCCCAAATTTTAGTTTTAGTAGTGTAGTCTAAAAGTAATAAGTTTCTAAAAATAGTAATTCCTCAAATTATATATTGTTTTAAATTGTGGAAGTTGAACCACTCAATTTCCATCAATATTGGTGACTTTCCACATCTTAATCCTACTTTAAAAATGTGTATAAATGAATATGTGACCTGAAATGAAATAAATACATCTCCTCCCTAAGATAAGCATATGTTTGTATTACAATCTTGAGTAATAAAACATCTCTTCTCAGAGAATTCATTGTTATTGTGTTATTTTCATGTTCTTGAAATATCTATCAATCAAAACTTCTGATTTTTAGATCACACAAGGTCCTAATTACCAACTATACCAAAGCATTTTCTTTGGTTCCTTGGTTAGGGGGTCTAACCATCTTAATCTTCTCAAAAAGGGGTAAAAACCCTTGCTTTTTGCATATTCTTGCTCAAACGTCCTAATAAATGCTTCTTTAAAACTAATTTCATTCATCCAAGATTATTATAAATGTTTTCCCCCCTCATTTCATGCTTATGGAACCTAGGAATCTACCCAAAACCTTTCTCCTAAGTGTAATATCCATACTCACCCTTTAAACCAAGGTTTTCCCTAACCTACCTATATGGACTAAGTCCATTTTGTAAAGAGAAAAGGGGCCTTGATTATATTGAGAGTGTATTGGGTATATAATAAAATTCATTTTATCATGGGGAATCATATTACACTACTTGAAATTCCCCCTTCCTTCCTAGGTATCCAATCTTTCACCTTGTTCCTTCCAAGCTAGGACCCTATCTAACTGTAACAGTGAACATGGGTGATTTCTTTGAGGATACCTTTATTTGTAGATCTTATAAAGGTTTAAATAATTCATATATATTATTTTACCCTCTTATTATGCTAATTTGAGCTCATGTTTCTGTTTTAGCATCTTAGCACTTTAAGGCTTCTAATTGTTCACTGCCCTCTCTAGACTGAGACACCCTTAAGACCCTACCTGTAGGTGATTTTAGGTGGTCATAGGCATAATATTGGTCTTGAATGATTCTATAAAAACTTATTTAGGTCCTCCAATAAATTAGGCCTTTACATTTCCACCTCCTTAACCTAAAAATGCTTTAAAACTTCTTCAAAATCCATAATCTCACACCACTACTTGTCTCAGCTATAGGTGACTATGGTTCATTCATTTTAGGCCTACCTATAGGTCTACTTAGCTAAAAATTGACTTTTTCATGGTGTCTATTATCGAATATAGGTATTTTTTTCTCAAAAATGATAAACTCTCTTCATCTTGTTCATTATCACACTTTTTTCACAAGATTTAATCCTTTTTGCATGTAGGTGTCCTCTCATAGGCCTATGTACAGACAAAGGAGAATGCTTTAGGGGTTAAAAGATCAAATTCAATTTCTCCCATGAAATTTTAGATTATGGGAACAATTTTAACCAATTTTATTGTTCCATATTTATTTATTATTCTAATTTTGAGTTTATGAATTGCAAGTTCACATTTCTACCAATCTCCTATAGGTTTCACTGTCAAAATTTAGTGGTTTTGAGGGCACTTTTGGGTATTCAAAGACACCATCCATTTTTCATTATCCTTCCAATTTTTTCACATTTATTTTCATATGATAGGTCTATAAGATCATTCAAGGTAGACACCTTATAATCTCATATAAACATGTTCTATGATACCTCAAAAAACCTCATAGGCCTTTGATTGCAACTTTTAGGGATTACAGGCCTGAACACAGTCATCTCTACTTTGAATGGTTCCTTAGCACCAAGTGGCTACCAAAGTGGTTTTCAACATGATATTATGCCATAATACTCTCCAAGGCATAATTATATTCCTTTAAGCATCATCATCATGACATTATGACTATGAGTGAGTGTCTTAAGTTGTATATGCAGATGAAAACTTGAAAGAACATGAATTTGTGAGGGTAAGATTCTCCAAACACTTCAAATGCAATTTTAACCTCAAAGTTTGATAACCTCATCAATAATATTTTTTTAAAAAACTCAAAACAATCTCTTTCATGTGAATATCACCCTTCAAGGCACCTGTAGATGGAAAGAGTGGATCATGGCAAACCCACATAAGCCTAAAAGAGGTCTATGAATATCTTAACACTTAAAAAAGAAAATTAATAGTGATAAACTTATATATAAGTATTTAGGAACATAATAAAACATCAAATCCATCAAATCAAATCAAAATTTTCTAAAACTATCTCAAAAGGAGACCCCTCATGGTTGTACATCTACTTGGAGTGTTAACAATGGTTAATAAAGGAGGAGGCACCAATATAAGACTTATTTATATGAAATTAAATTAGACTAAGATTACTAGCCACCACTGATACCATTCTTCTGAACTCCATATATATGTTCCACACCAAGCATCACAAGTTGACCCTTTTTTGGTTTCCAAGATAAGAAGGAAAGAAAATAAGTTGGAAATGGACTTTATGATGAAATTTAGGCATTAAAATAATTTAAATGGGTAAAAGGAGGTGAAGAGACACTCCATCCACGTTTTTAGATGATGGTGGACTCAAGAAGTTTGTATAAGTGCCTAAAATCCCCTAAAATCAAGTAAAAACTACCATTTACTAAACACAATTCCTTCTTAGATGGCATTTGAATACTCTTGACATTATCTTGACCTCTTCCACATTTAAATTAACCTTGATGAAAAATTTTCTTTCATGAAAGTCTATACAAGTCATTAAATGGGATAAAATGTGACCAAAATGCCCCTTTTTACATATGAGACATAGCATATGACCAATTTATGACTTGTAAGCATATTAAAACATGTTGAGGACCACCTTATGACATTTTCAACACACTTTTATCCTTTTAATACCTTTGACTAATGTTAACCAACCTTTGACTTTAGTTGACTAGCCTAGTACAAAGAGGGTGGGTTTCAACAAGGACTAGGGAGAGGATAAGTAAGACAATAGACCAACATGACACCCTATAGGACACATGGTAACCTTCTTAAAAAGTTTAAAATAGTAGGGGTTGACTAAATTTGACAAGAAGTCAAATTGAGTCAATAGGAATGTCAATAACCAAGTTTCTTATGTATTATTATCCACATGGATTAGATTCAATCTAGCTGTGTACATTTTTCAACTACCCAACACATGGGATATAATACTTATCCAATTTTAGGACCACCCTTTTGGAATTATCTAGGGTAAAACCCAATTTTTTTCATATATCTATGGGCGTCACATTAGTTAAGGTACTTGAGTCAACTACACAATTATGTAAATTCTTTTTAAACATTTTAATAGTTAAGATAAAAGGTGGTACCTCAAGTTTATTCTTTTGAACGACCACATTTGTATGTGTATATTTTTATTTTTTTAATAGATGATCTCCTAGTTAGGGATTTAAATAATAATTCTCTTCATTTAGTGAGTTGAGATAACTCATGAAGACTAATATTAGTATTGATATTATTCATATATTCAATAATATTATACCCTCCTTTGACTTGTAGCTCTACATATTACAACTAATCATTCCATTTTGGAATAGGTAGATTATTATTTGCCTTGGGGTTTGGAGTAGTGGCATTGTTATTTGAAGGCATTGAAGTGGTAGCAAACTAATTATTCCTTAAATTTTAATTATTCCTCTATAACTACTGAAAGGAATGAATCTTATCTATATTATCTTCTAGTTCATTCACGTCTTCTTATAGGAATGGGAAGTCACATGTCTTAACAACCATTATTTTTTGGAAGGACTAGGAGAAATAGAAGAGGATGTATCTAGCTGATTTTTAAAGCCATCATGTCTATCCATTTCATTTTGAAAGATCTAAAAAGTGGTGCAAAAATCTATGTGGTTTATCTCACCGTGTTACATTGTGTTGTGGACTTGACACCAATTATGGAGTGTTGCTTCTATGATGTTTATGTCAAGCACTTTATTGGGTGGCTACTACTCTGTATTTATTTTGGGTCTATTTAAATGATTGTTATACCTATGATATAGATAATTATGATTGGTATTATTTCACATAGTGTTTCTCATAGAGTTAGAAGTAGAACCTTGTGTATTAGTAGTATTAACTAGTATCAAAGATTGGTTCTTATTTTTTTGGTTAGATGTAGACATAGGATTATGTAAGAAGCTAAAGTGATAGTTAGGTGGAGCATGGGATAAAGGAAACTTAGTGTACACATGGTTATGATTTCAAGCCACAACATTCTAATTAGCATTTGGAATGGGATTGAGGGATAAAAAAGTAAGACGAATATTGGGTGGGGCCAAGACTTATAATTGGGGATTAAAATTTATATCAATTTTAATAGTTTTAGTATGATCTAAAGGTAACATGGTAATATTAGGTTCTCTATGGATAAATACAATTCCCATAGAATCTAAGGTATTCTTTTACATCTCAAGGGTTAATACTTTATTGGGTCTATAAGAAATGTCTACTCAACTATATATCTTTTTCAATATTATGTTAAAATATCTAATTGGTTCATTGGATTCTCTCCTCATACTTTAAAAGTGATGGTATATGACACTTGGGCTAGTGACTTGTACAAACTATGCCAAAATGGTATTTAAACACAATTTTAGGAGGTAATTGAGTCTTCTAAGAGATTGAGAAACTAGTCATAAGTAGCATCTTGTAGGTAAAATGGAAAATATGGAAAGCTACATATTTATAGGTTACATTCAGTATCCCTATGGAAGTTTTTTAAGCCTCTATGTGTTATTTATTAGTTCTTCCTCTTGAAGGAGAAAAGAAAGGGAGATACTTCTCAGGATTTCTATGAAAATCATGTACATATCTAGTGACAACAATAGTAGAACCAATTGTATACATCCAAATTTTCTTTCTTTTTTTATCATCACTAATGTTGCTATTAGTCAAAAATAATTTAACTTATGTTTTATAATATCATTTATCTCTTCTAATTTCATCCTAATATCACCCCTTCTAGTTATTTATCTAACATCCCCCTTCACTATTCTTCATCCACTAACCATATATTATCCCCACCAACCTATTAATTCTTCTAATCATGTCTTATCCACTAACTAATCCCACTTATCTATTATATTGGAATTTTGAATTCTAATCCCATCTACCCTAGCATATTCCTAGGATTTCCTACATCCTAGATCTTAATCACATGAGTAATGCACCACTAATCATGACTAGACCTCCAAAGAGATTCTAGAGGCTTCTACCCATAGAACCTCCCTCCTCTAGAATCATCCAAAGAATTTTTAATTCCTTGGATAATCCTCCACCATTGATATCCTACACCCAAATTTGAATAATGACCATTGATTTTCCCTCTTTCTTTCTATTTAAACACCATCATCCCCCCAGTGGCCAAACTAACTATATGTTAAGTAAAGAATCTATGTCTAATCTATGTTAAAATCTTCCATAAAAATAGAATTTTTATCAATTTTTCAAGCTAACATCATGCTAAAAATCTAAGTCTTTGGTAAGCAATCTTAATCCATAGTCAATTAATCTTTCTTTGTTTGAATCTTGATTTGGAACACTTAGATTTAGGTTATAATGTTGTTTTGAATGTTTAATTTGATATAATTTTAATATAATGATTATTGATTTTAATGGTATATTTTATATTTAGACATTTTTGGTTAAATTTCAAAATAAAAATCTTATTTCTTGAATTTAGCATCTTACATTTGGTGACCATGGTGGGAGTCCTCTTGTTGGCCTATCCTGATGTGTTTGAAGTGTGTTAATAAAGATATTAAGTTAGACTGAAGGCAAATTTGGGGCTCAAATTTTAAAAATCTCATCCTATAATAAAAATTTGGTATTTATCTATAACTTACAACATTGCATATGTAATTTTGGCATCAGTAGTTATGATTTTACCTAACCACCAAACATGATTGCTAACCATGATTGTTATTTTGGTAGTTTTTTGACCTATTACAAAATTTAATATCGATAAATGTAGTTTTTATTTTAAGTTGTATTTTTATCCTTTTGAAATTTAGTTTTGACTTAGAGATTCATTTTTTCCTTCATGAAATGTGGTTTTGATATAAACATAAAATCACTAATTTAACTTATGGTTTTTGTTAACTGCTAGTCTTTTTTTCTTTATCTATTTGACTTTTGTTTATAGTAAAGGAGGTTATATCTATATTGTCATAAAACATTCATAAAAACCCTTTTTCAACCATTTGGTGAAATGCCACATTTTTATAGGGGCATTTTTGAATGTAACGTGCAGTTTTATAGGTTGTAAGGTTGGTTTTGTAGAGAGAGATAGTATTTGGTGTCAATCAATTTTTTCGATCTAAGTTATAAAAACTTAGTTTAATATAGAAAACATAATATTATTGTTCCTAAAGAGTCTTATTATTTCTCCTAATATTATGTATATTTAATCAAATTTTAAAACTTTTCAATATTGCACCTTACAAAAGGCAATATTGATTCTGAAAGTCAGTTTTAAATACAAATAGTTGGTTTTGACTATGATATATATTTACCTATTTGGTTTCTAGTATAATATTGGTCTCATCACTATATAAATATATTTTCCTTTCTATAAATATTTATAATAATTCTATTAAAAAAATTATTTTGCCTTAGAATTTTACAAGTTTTTCTATAAATTATAAAACCGCATCTCATGAATTGCGATATTGATTTTGAAATGTGGTATTATACTTTCCATAAGTAGTTCTCCTAAACCAAAACATTATAGTTATTTGATCACTTTTAAAACCTCATATTTTTAAGTTGTGGTATTGGCAATTAGTTTTGGTATTGTAGTCTCTAGAAGTGATTTTTATTAATATCTATTATCTATCTATGGTTTTAAAAAAGCCATTTACAATTTTGTTCTTTATTTTCCTTCAAAACTTATCTTTATTGAGTGTTTATTTTAAAAGCTTTTTTAGTTAATTTTTAGTCATTATAAGGGTTCTTTAAGTCCTATATTACATTTGGCATCAAGGGTGCTACCCCTTGACTCCTCCTAGTATAATGATTGAGAACACACCTAGGACACTACCCCTTGACCCTGCAAGGGGCACTACCCCTTGACCCCTTAAGGGGAACTTCCCCTTAACCCGACAATGTGAACTTCCCCTTAACCATATTGGGGGCTACCATCCCTAGACCCCTACTTCATATCCCTTCATATAAATAAATTATAAACTAAAATCATGATTTTTTAGTGTTTTTATTAAGGCTCATTGGACTAAAATTTTTATAGGGGTGAATCTAGTGGCAATTTTAGCTTTCTAACATCTTGTATTATAAGTCACATTTTTTATTTATCTGAAATATTACCTTATAGCTCATATTTTTATCCATCTTGTCTTGTAGTTTACTCTCTAAGGTTGCTAATTGAAACTAATAATCATTTATTTTTCAAGATACGTATTAAGGATTTTGGATTTTTAAAAATCATCTTGTATATATTTTTTTATATATCACACATAATTAATCAATTAACAAATCTTTCTATATACTTGTGTGTCACTCGATGGCTACAATGGTATATGCTTTCCTCCCTACATTCTAGCTGTGAGTTTTGAAGGATCAAAAACTACTAATAAACCCTCCCATTTCTATTTTTATTGGAAACATGAAATGGAATTAATACCCATGCACTTTCCATAATCATAGGTGGATAGTGACTATAGATTTCACCCCATGCACTAATCTACAATCTATATTTTGGTAGAATATAAATATTAGGGATAATTGTCATTAGGATAAGTGGTTAACCCTATATAGGTCATGTATTAAGGGAAAGACTTAATTATCTAAACTAGGAATTAGACAACTACATAGACTTGGGCCCCATCATACCTAGCGTATAGTGAGGACTCCCTTACTAAGCATATACAGCCTAGATTAGGACCATCAACTATAGTAGGTGACTTACTATTAGATTCAATATCATCTCCCAAGTGACATCATGTGCAAATGAATTTTAGAGGGTTTAAGATATTTTTTAACAGGTTACCATCCTACAACTTCACCCACAAAGTCATTAGATAGTTTAGTCATTGAGTTAAACTCTAAATCAATTTACTAATCCTTGCTTTATGGTTTAATTTATTTGGTGAGTGTTGTGTTAGACTTGTGATTTTTAGGATCCAAGTCAAAATTTTAACCAAACCTATACATACCTATCTAGGTCTCTTACACATATGATCTTGTATATATTTTCTTTGTATATCCTTTTAAATAGTGTCTGATCCTGCATCTTGTCATATGTCTCATATTAGCCACCTCCTAGTCTATTATCATCCATCTAGCACTAACCATATCCCCATAACCTACATATCATAATCAAGTCTTATCAACCAAATCTTATCATAGCCTAACTAAGACAAAGTCTACATTATCCATAATCAATCATACATCACCTTGACTTTCTTAGTCACCTAGTCTAAAGTGATAATTTATTTTGACCTTGTGTTGCCTAGTTACCTTATCTACCATATTATCAACCTATTACTAATAATATTCTAACCTAACCCATCCCCTTTTTTATATTAATCCTCTCATCAGGTTTGTATTCATACTTTAGTCCTCATCAACTTTGGAAAACAACTCTTTTCATCAGGGTCCTAATTATAAACTTGCTTGTGTCTAATTTAGTTTGAGTCATACACGTAATGAAAATCCTAGTAATTTATCAATCAAATAATCTCATCCTATTTTATTTGATCATCTTAGTCTTAATCTAGTCTTAATCCAATCAATCCTTAGTTTAAATCAATTTATTGGGTTAATTTATCCCTAGTCGACTACTAGAGATTGTTGTAGCTCATTTACTCAAATCCATTCTAAATCATTAAGGTCTATCTCACATCCTAATTTGATCTAATTTATATTTTATTAATTTTTCTAGCATCACATCACATTAAATTAAATTTGAGATCAAATTATATCAAGCCTTTTTCTAAAATTTTTTCTACATATTCCATCATCATCCCTTAGTCTTTTCATTCAATCCCTTGTACCTATCTACTAGGGTCAAAAAACCACATCATCCATACTTTCTCCCATCCATATCCATGGCATCTAAAAAATATTTGGTCAATACCCTAATTGAGTAATTCATCATGGCCAATAGGGATATGCTCATTTATTTCCTCTTTGAAATGAGTACCCCATTTCTTATAGACTTTGATCCTAACCACCTAACATTACCTCTAGTCCACACCCATCCATGTTAGATAACTCCTAGTCTTCACACCACCCAATCCCATTAAAATCCTCCATCCACTAGTCATATCTAATTGTCTAACTTTTCCTACACTAGTAAATAGAATCCAATCCTAGATACCTCATCTACTACTAGTCCTCCCATCTAGTCACATCAACACCCATCTAACCTAAAGTCTAATGCTCCCACATCTAAGTCATGAAGTGAAGAGAGAACCTATACTTCTCTTACTATATCCTAATTGGCCCTCTTCCATAAACTTTTTGTTGATAACATGATGGTTTATCCACCCATACAACATCTTAATCCTACAAATCCTAATCCCTCTTGGTATAAAGCTAACCAATACTATGTATATCACCAAACCTGGGGGAATACCATTAATCAATGTCATAATTTCCAAATCTATGTCAAAGACCTTATCAACTATTGTGACATAGAAATAAAAAATGAATCAGATGGATCTACATCCAATACAAAACAAGATGAGGAATGGTATGATCCCATTCCTGATCATGATCAAGCCCTTCCTTTTCTAATCAAAGGTCAAGATACCACATCTTTCTTCTATGGTCCCCATATCTTTAAAAAATACTCCATTAAAGACAAGTATGTTCTCCATGAACTTATTCCTCCCATTTCTCATGAGTCCTTATTACATGAACCTATCTTTATTGAATCCATTATCTCCTTATCATCACATCAAAGACCCCATGATTAAAGGTCACTTTTGGATAATGAATCTCCTACTATAAACATTTCATAATGTATATCAGAATCAACATTGGAGACAACATTAGTCTTATCTACTTCAAGATCATGTTCATCACCATCATACAAATTAGAATCTTCATTATAAACATCATCCCTTATAGATATTGTATCAAATAATGACTATGCATGTATTTTTTTAAGATACCTCCAATATGAATGGAAATCAATCACCAAACATATATTTTGATCCCAATCAAGAATATAAGTCATAATAGAGTTATTACAAGGTTTATTTATTGAATATAGTTAGAATAGATTTGAACCCACATCAGATGCATGTAGTCCTAGTGATCTTTTTGTTGATCTTGAAGATATTTTCTTTGATGTCAAAATTGGGTCTCCTAGGAACCCCTGTGAGGACCATGTTTCCAAATCACCACTCACTAAACTCACCATATAATCTCCCCCACCTTCATTCATCATATATCCCTTTATCCCTATCAATGATCTTTTAAACACATTCCTCCATAATTATGAATAGGAAGATACATCATTAGACCCTTTCCCAAGCAAAAAATCATGTGCCAAAAATAAAAAGGTCCAAGATCATATTCAAAAAGTCATAAATGATGATCAAATCACCTTCAATACAATAATTCAAAATCAAGCAAACTCAAACCATAGGCCTAATAAAAAACTATCTTCCCTTAGTGAAACCCTCTTTAATTCATTATGGGACCATCAAAGTTAAAATCATCATCATTTATCAAGTCCAAGATCATTCTTATCTGGTGAAGCCCAAAGTTAGGCACTAAGGCGTAGTCGAGAAATAATCAAGTCTAAAAATCAAAATAACATCAAAAGTAGTATCAAGATGGCCAAAAATCCTTCAAATAATTAAATCAAATAATAATCACATACTCACAACATCTTAGATATCCTTAAATATTTTTGTCATATTAAACCAATCAAATATAGAATGTCTAACATATCCAATGATGTGTGTGACTACTAGTCCTAATCCTCAAATACCCACCATAACTTCCTATAATTCATTCATGTCTAATACACCCCCATCAACATTAAGATCTAATCCAATCCATACCTCACATCACCTTCCTAGGTAGTATTATCTCTTATCACAGTGATGAAGCCACTTGGTCTAGATATATAGAGGGGTCTCAATTAATAATTAATGAAAATCATATGAATATCCATACATCCAATACTAATAATATGATCCAAGCATCAAATATATATAGAATAGGTGTTGATTAAAGATCATGAAAATGTAAGCATTCCTATATCTCACACCCATATCTAATAAATCAAGATGCTAATAGTCAAAATTTAAATGTTGAAAAAAAATGAAATAAAAATAATTTATCCAATGGTGAAAACCAATCTTTTGGTGCCTTCAAAAATTACCATGATGAAAATTGGTTTTCAACATCATGATAAAATAGTCTATGGTCTACATTTTACCTCAACACTTGGGGTAAAAATCCATTTCAATCCCATCCATGTCTATCTTACCCATCAGTTCATTG
Organism: Torreya grandis; assembly: GCA_037957365.1. Taxonomy (NCBI): domain Eukaryota; kingdom Viridiplantae; phylum Streptophyta; class Pinopsida; order Cupressales; family Taxaceae; genus Torreya; species Torreya grandis. Next base: position 3,585,561 of record JARHVA010000444.1, read on the forward strand.
TGTCTACCCATTATCTACCATCATATTGTTCATCCTATTGTGTCCATCCTTTCTTCTAGACTTGAGCTTCATAAGGGAGTGGAAGATGTCTTGAGAAATGTTTTGTAATCATGAGCATATCCTCTAATAGACACTCATGCAATTAGATATTTAGTTCCTTCATGATGTGGTCATTGGCAATCCCTAGTCCATTATTCCTTGGTAACCATCCTCATTTTAGCCTCTCCCTCATCATTTTATTATCTTATCCATTATTCCATCCATCCATATATATTTTTTTTGTCTTGGTATTCCTTTTTCTAGTAACCCCATTTATATAGTGTACATACATATTCTAAAAAACCTTAAACATTATAAAATCTACAAAATCCAAAAACATCTAAATTGTCTTATCTTATTTCATCTTGTCTTATGTCTTTAGTATTCCATAATTTTATCCTATTCATTCTATCATCCATTTCATAGTTAGTGTATGTCCTTAATATCCTTATTATCATGACTCTTGTCTTATTCATATTTTCATCTTTTCATCCTACCTTGTCTTATGGGGTCTTATCATTTTTACATCTTATCTTATCATATGTCCTCCTATTGGAATCCAAGTCCTTATCTACCCCTTATCCTAATCTTTAGTCCCTCATCTAATAAAATCTATACCCATGATCCACATTCACAATCATCACAACCAAATTTTTCCAACTCATCACCTGATCAATCATCCCATTGAAACTAATCAGGACAATTAGACAAGACACAATGACATTTAATTTAGATACTTATGTGTGTTACTTGTTTTTTGTTTTATTTTTTTGTATGTCTTGTATCATCTATATATCTTATTGTCTATCATTTATTTCTTTTTATTTTGGCATTATGTCTCTATTTGTATATTAGATAATGAAAAAGGATGTTATGATGACACCACAAATGCTATAATGATGATTTTAGGTTCCCTCAATGATTCAAAGTTCATCATTTCCCCTTTTATCTTCATTCACTTTGAAACATCCTCTTGGTCATACTTATATCATGGGGTGTACTACCAAGTTATATATTTATCAAATTTCTAAGACTAAGATGAACATTATTACAATAATGATGGCTTGATAATGGATGGAAATCATTATTTATACTATCATATATCACCTAAATAATTATTTAATCATATTAATCCCACCATCAATTTGACCATCCTAGTCCACTCATTCCTCCCATCTATTTATCATCTTGTCTATATCCTCTAGTCAATCATATATCATATTTCTAGCCATAAACATCCCAACTCAACTCTTAATCTAATAATCATCACACTTACCATCTATATAACAACTAACACATCTAATAATCATCATACTAATATTCTAATCCATCATCATCATCCTCTAATCTAGTCTAAAATACATTAGCCTAAGGTATTTTCATACTATGTAGGTAGCGTTTAGTCACATAATGTGTTTAAGGTTAGCTTGACCACTCTCTCCTCTATCCCCATAATCATCACCTCTTTTATCCCTCATTATCTCTAGGTCTTGTATAAATCAAATCCTTGATCTATAATATCAACCATTAGTTAATCAGTTGATTGATCAATCACCATCCCCATAATCATCTCCCTAATATTTTTATTAGTCACCTAAACCTATCGATTGGGATCAATAAATCATATCATTCATATGTTCTTCCATCAATCATCCCATATCACTGATTGGTGCATTCATCATTTAAAATTTAATTTTTCCTTTCTTGATTGGGGCACGACTAGTACCATAACTTTAATATCACTTATCTCTTCCTTACATGTGTCCTTGCTAGGGGAATCATTATTATTAATCACATTATGTGTCATTGATATGAATTAAAGTCCAATTCCTCCCTTACATATTTGGTCATTCAATCATATCATCTCCTTCTTCCTATTTCTCAAATTTAACTTTGAGTTTGAATCATCATTAATCTTATCAAATCATTGTCTTATCTAGGCCTACAACTCTCTTTTTCATATATATTTTCTTCGGATACATCAAAAGATTTCATAATTTTTAATATCATCTTCATGTTATGATTAATTCCCCTTTAGGATGTGTTGACAATCATGACATAGTCATTTACACCCCCTGTGCATATTTATATCTCATTACTTAGGCCTAGTTCATCTTCTTCATCATCTATATAACATCTCACATCCCATCCCCTTATCTCTTTGCAAATCCCACCATTCATTTCCTCTTTCAAGTGGCCACTCATATCATTCTTCCCCTCATGTCCCATCAAGGAGGCATTATACAAACTAACATCATCTACTAACTTTAATTTGTCTCATGTCTATCCTATTTCAAAGACCATTACTCCTTCCACTTCATCCACTCACAATGACCTTTCAAAGAGGGGAAAAATTTATACATCTAACTTTACTTTTTTTATTTATCATCACTAATATTACTATTAGTATACACTAATTTTGCTTATCTTATATAATATCATTTATCTCTCCTAATTTCATCCTAATATCACCACTTTCTAGTCATTTATCTAACATTCCCCTTCACTATTATTCATCCACTAACCTTATTTTATCCCCACTGACCTATTAATTCTTTTAATCATGTCTTATCCACTAACTAATCCCACTTGTATATTATATTATAATTTTAAATTCCAATCCCACCTACCCTAGCCTATCTCTAGGCTTTCCTACATCCCTAGTCTCTAATCACATGACTAATACACCATTAATCATGATTAAACTTCCAAAAAGAATTTAGAGGCTTATACCCATAGAACCTCCCCTCCTCTATAATCATCCAAGGAATTTTTAATTCCTTGGATAATGCTCCACCATTGATTACCTACACCCAAATTTGAATAATGACCATTGAACTTCCCTCCTTATTTCTATTTAAATACCATCACCCCCCATGGCCAAACTAACTATAAGATAAATAGAGAATCCATGTATAATCTATGCAAAAATATTCCATCAAAATAGTCTTTTAATCAAGTCTTCAAGCTAACATCACGCTAAAAATCTAAGTCTTCGGTAGGCAATATTAATCCATAGTCAATTAATAATTATTTATTGAATATTGATTTAGAACACTTAGACTTATATTATAATGTTGTTTTGAATGTTTCATTTAATTAAATTGTAATCTGATGGTTCTCTATTTTAATGTTATGTTATATATTTGTGAATTTTTTATATCATTTACATACTCAAATCTAATTGCCCAAATTTCCATCTTAAACCAACTAACCAAGCTAAGGCCATTGCACATAGAAGAATATAGATTCTTATGTTTGGGTAATATGATTGGTTTGAGGGTCCTCTTAAAACACCTTTATTTGACCTAACATTTATATGGATTTAAAAATGTGGGAATAACATGTCAATATTTGAGGTGGACCTTGTTAGTCTTATGGGTATATCAAGTACAACTCAAGTGATCTTTTCAAAGAAACAAAAAGGCCCTCCTTATAGTTCCCAATAAATTCATATTGATGTAGTTTTTATGCACACCAAGGAACTTTACAAGGCAGCCTCTAATGTTTTTATATTTGTGAATAAATATTCACTCTAAGCCATGAGTTGTAAGTATTGGGTTTTGTAAACAACCTAGTGGTGGAATAGTGTTAAGCAAATTAATTGTTTAAATTAGATGGTTTGGATATGATGTGAGTCTAGACCTAATGTATATGGATAGATTTATGATGAATCTAACCTAAGGTGGTCAAAATCAAAAGGAAGAAGGGTAGGGAAGAAATGGAGGTTCATGAATCAAAAAAGATGAAACCCTTCTAAGATGGATCTTGAATGAGGGGTTTTAAAATTAGTCATGAATCAATGATTTCTGCAATTGACTCTTAACACATATATAGTTAAACATTGTTAATATTCCAAGGAAAAAATAATATAATGAAGTTTAGTGCACATAATCAAAGGTTGTTACTTTTTACGATTACAATTGCACATATACAAAGGCAGATTATGATTATTACACATAAAATATGAAAATCATACACTATATAATACGGATAACTGTACCAAATAATATTCATGTCTAACCAAAATAGTAAGATACCAGATTGATGGAACAACTTTAATGACTCACAAATTTGGAGAATAAAAATATTTGCACAGTAAGACCAAATGCAAACCAATCCTCATAATTTATTATTAACCTTAATAGAAAAAATTATCCTCCCTTTATATTTGAGAGGATATAATTATATGTAATGTTGGAGATGGGTTTCCTCATCTTCCAAGAAAATTCTAAAATTATAACTTCTAATTTTAGAACTCATGCATACTATGCATGTATATGATATAAAATAGAATAGATGATCAATACTACATAATTAAAATATAAATATATACATTCTTGAAAATATAATGAGTATTTAAGTCTTCATAACAATGGAATACATGACAATATATACACCCATATTTAACTAGGGTGCCAATTTCACACCACTTGAAGAAGAAATAAACTATGAACTAGACATGGAAATCAAAGTTGATGGAGGTACTATAGATAAAGAGCTATCAGTTGTCATTAATATAACACCAGTATACTAAGGATAATATGTAATACATTATGAAGTGGCCTTTGAGGATAAATTATCAATGTATATTCTATTGTGTAGTAAACATTGTCCTGGAAACATCTTTAACAATCTTTAACTTTTTGAATAATGCAATGGCAGCCTTGAATTCTTTATTTATAATATCAAAATTGAGCATAAACGGTTTGAATATTTTCCAAATTTCACTCATCAACCTCTGATGCTCAATTTTAGATTATTTTGATCCTACCTTGAGTTCCTCTAATTTAGTCACTTTGTCTTTTGTAAACTTGATAAACTACATAATTTCCTCACTAGTTTTATACATGGTATCTTCCACCTATGCTTTAAAATTGTTTGTATCTACTTTAATAAGTGCATAAAATTTGGGATTATTTATCAATTACCATATATAATTTATCATAATAATTACCCTTTTATCTTTCAAAATATCAATGGCCTCCTTTTCTTATCCTACTAATTGGGTTATCAAAACTTTCATCTAAGAGTGCCACTAGAAAGCACTATCTCTCTTTAGAATTACATAGTTTAAGGCCCAAATTTTCTCATGTGCCAAATTTAAATGATTTTATGTCTCACTCCTTTTATATTGAACCAATAATTTGAGTCATTTATTTAGTTATTTAAATTTGTTCCAAAAAAAATTATTTTTCACCATTCAGGTTGTGACTCACCCCTAGACATCTTGATTGTCTTTAAAATGTCATACAAATTAATGATTGCATTCTATATGCTATGTAAAATCTCCATAAAGACCAAAATGATCTATTTCTAGTATATTATATGATTATCCTTCTCTTTACTTATATACATTTCCTTCATCACCTCTCTATCTATGTGTACAAAATCATAGAAGTCCTCTATATACTATATCAAATCATTCAAGATTTTCATTTATTTCTTAACAAGGGAAATATATTTTTCCTTTGTTCCAATGTTACTTACACACTATGTTTTCATTCACTCCCTTCATCTTCCTTGCTATTTGGATATTTCAACTCTTCTTGTCTAAGTAGGTACTTATCACAAGAAATGTAGTGAGGACCAAGCCCATATTATCCTTATTCCTCTCTTGTGATACCTTAACCCAGGTATGCATGATAATTTTTCCCCATTATTCTATTTGGTTAGTTTCTAGAGTAGTGGAAGTGGTATCAAACTAGGTAGAAGTAGGTGAGTACTTATTTAGATGGGGAATTGGGGAAGTGGAGGAGTGATCATGATCCAATCTAAAGTAGTCCTCTAGGGTGTAGTATATACTACATATCATGTTTTCCCTAAATTTATTTTAATAGTCATTATGGAAGAGTCATTTGGAGTGGATTTGGCTATGGATAGGTCTAACTAGGTGGATGTCCTTAGAAGATTTCAAGTATAAAAATTGGAAACTATGACCAAATATTCAAAATAAACCTTATTATTAGGGTCTTAGGGTTTAGTCATTATTGAGGTATTGGATAAATGAATCAAATAATCTAGAAAATCATTAACTTGTTTCCCAATCTACTCAATGTGAGAATGAGGATACAATGTCTAGGTTTCTTTACAATACCTTTGCAAGGACTCAAATGGAGAAATAGATGTAGAAGTTATGCTAGTGGATGGAAAATTGGCCATATAATAATATACACTAGTAATTAAATCATAAAGGGAGGAAACTACATTATTTATCACTTGTATTTACTCTATAGTAATAAAATTTGAGGTTGGGTGAGTAGTTGATGTATATGTTAGAGAAAATGTTGTCAAGGTAGTGGATTTTAGAGAGAGTCTTATAGTTGAGGCTATAGATGCTTGAGTGAGGTATAGAGTAGGGACTTATTAAAATGTACATTATGCATATACCTCTAATTTCTAGTCTCTAATCTATGTTCCTTATTTCATTCCTTCATCTTCCCTCAATATATTTGTGTCATTAAATTCTTCTTCATATAATGTCTTAGATAAATTTATTTATTATTCTAGATATATGTCTGATCTAAAGACCACTTCCTCTTCAATTACCCATCTTTTATCTTCATCATCACTATCTAATACATGGGAAATCTCCATTTATTTATTCCATCTCTTAGGTCTCTCCTTTATCCCATTTGATTTAACATGTAGAAGACCTCCTTTAATAGGTGGTCATTTGATAGGTATTTCATCTAATGAAACATTTAGATGTGAAACTAGAGGATTCTTAAGCTTCCTTTTGTAAGTGACAATGAATGTATTGATAGTCATAGGGGCTTGTCCTAAAATAGATGAAGTTGGGAATGAATTGACCTAAAATAGATGAAGTTGGGAATGAATTGAATTCAATAGTTAAAAATGGTAGTGTAGTATAAATGGTAGGAGAAATAGGGAATGTAGGCATTGGAATCATAGGAATCACAGTTAGAGAGGATGGAGTTGTTGAAGTTGGGATCGTAGAAGTGATTATAATAAAATTAATGTGTAGGAACACAAGAAGACTTACCTATTGGATGGAAGTCAATGGGGATAATGGTGCCATAGATAATGTTATAACTTACAAACCTACTGGAGATGAAGCTCTTATAGTTTTTTTAGGAGACTACATTATTGATAAAAATTAAGGTGATGGTATTCCTTTAAGGGTATTCCTTATTATCTTTGGATATACATCCCTCTAGGGATATACTTATTTTAAAGGGCCAACTTTTGCTTGTAATATATATGGAGGATGACCATGCTTAGGTCATAATTAATCTTGAGGTTGGGGCCATTAGTAACTTGTAGATTTGTTTTCCTTCTCCACTACATTATTATATTTCTCCCTTATAATCGAAGGATCATATTGAATGTCATTTGCCACCACCATAGGAATTTTATGTTAATTCATCTAAGTATAAACCTTAGAATAATCCATAATTATCTTAAAAATTAGGCCATGCTCGTATCTCTTATGTCCATAATGGATGTGGACTCTATTTTTTCTAAGGTTATTGAGATGTTATCTCACTCTACCCTTGGGATCCTAGTTACTAAATTGGGATTAAATTAAGCCATAATGGGTTTTAGTCATATTGACTAAGTTGAGGTGCCTCCTTAGTGTGTATTGCATCTATATGATGCTTAGAGGAACCTTATGGTAATAACCTTTATGTTTGGTAGTGAGGTCCTCATCCATAATATTATAGATTTATAAATCTCTTTCTTGCTCTATGACCTTGTAAAGGATAAAATGAGGGAGATTCAACATAGTAGCTCTAGTACCCTCTTTCCTAATTATAGTATAATCAAGATAGTTCCTATAGTATCCCATTTTTAAAATGATTTTCCCTATAATTTTTTAGATCTTAGGCATGGCATGCCCATAAATTTTTTGGAAGCCATTAGGTATACTTATTTTACAATATTATTTATATCCCTCCTAAACTAATAAATATGGAGCAGGAAGAAGTTTACACATACCCTTTTATTTATATATTCATTGGATGGCTCATAGGTTTGTCCATAAGTCATGTGTAATGTCCCCATGATGGTGTCTACTACATAAGACATCGTATATAAATTTCCATCAGATAGCTTTTCATCAACCTTGAGTATTTACACCTTGAGTTAAACACTGATAACCTCACCAAATGCTAAAATTTTATCTAAAGTTAGGATTATCTATAGTAAGGGCACCCATTCTAAATGCATGTAGGTGTTACTACCAATCCCTTAAATCTACTTATTAAATCCATAGTTATCATAAAAATTGGCCTAAATTTGGTTATGAAAAGTAAGGAAATAACTGCTTAAATTTTTAATTTCTTTCCTTTTACCAGCCACTACTTGAACTTTCCCTCAGCTATGCTATGATCTAGATACACATTGGTCTTGACCTCGACGTAATCCATTTCAAACACTAGGAAGCATAGATATTTCTCAAAAACATTACCATAAATGTAAGAGACCACGACCATTCAAAACCTTTGGTGTAAAAAATCTCCTGTAATATCACCATTGCAAAATAAATCATGGATTAGGTCAATATATGGCATTACATCTAATTTCATGGATGTTTTGTGGAAGCCTAGGGATTTTAATAGTTATAAATCATCCACACATCTCTTCTTGGCATTGCCTATTTAGTCTTGGACAAAATTTGGATTTATTTTCTTAATCTCATCCTAGAGAGCTAAGTAATGGAGAAAAGACAATACCCCCATGTCAAAAATTGTGTCTAGATACTTAGTTTCTCCTATGATTGAGTATGGATAAGGGGATTGGCTAGGTGATCTATATGAAGAATCCATTTTTGTGTTTAAATATTCATAGTAACTTTTAAAATGAATAAACTTAGGAACCCTTTAGTATAAAATAGGGCTCTTGAAGACTTGATATCTCCAATTCATAGTTGGCAATTCAATGAATAATAGCAAAGTGATTTTATGCTATCAGGATTCTACATGTATTGTTTAAATCTCAAGAATTGAATGCCTAGTTTGTGTGAAGATAATTTAGTAGTTAATTTTAATATTTTTTCATATTTTAATTTGAAATTGACAAGTCAAATTTGGTAAGTATCTATAGACACTAGAAATCCACACACTATGGTTCTAGATGTCACACCAATCCCTAGACCACCACAAAACCCCATCAAGACCACTTTAAAACCTTTCAAATACCAAACCTAAATCAGATTGAATAATTCTAACCATTATACCTTTGACCTATTGACCATTTATGGTCAACCCCTTATTACCAATGGTTATACTTGACCACTGATAGCTAGCCTTTAACAGCCTTAAGGGTTAACTCCAACTCAACTCCACCTTTATTTTTTATTCTTACCCACTCACATAATTATTCATGTTAATACTATAAATATATGACCTATTGATACCTTAATTGAACTTATCATTTCACCTCTCCCTTCTTTCTATAAAAGAGAGTAGGAGGAGGTGAAAAGGAGGGAAAGAAACATTAGAGAAAATCAACAATTATTAGAGCTTCTTATCTCAAAACTTCTTTTATAGGTCTTCTTTTGATGAATCTAGGAATGATTCAAATGAGTGGAATATATAACACATGTTCTATAATTCATCGATCATAGCTAAGACACTGACACTCTACTAGAATTATTCTAGGCTCCATAATGAGTTTTTAGCCACACACTTCAACATTTTTTAGATCAACAACAAAAAATCTATGTATCTATTTTTAGTAATTAGTTATTTTGTTCCTCTCTCAACCAAAACCTTTGAATTAGATAGCCTTAAATATTCCTTTCTATCTCACAACTAGCCTCCTACCTAAACACACCTCCCAAAATCACTAAGCAACCTTCCCAATTAGACTTATCCTTACCTAAGCCAAATCTAATAATAATCATTGACTATCACTTAACCACTGATGGTTTACCCCTAACCACTAATGGTCACCCAACTATTGATAGTTAACTAACCATTAATGATTCACCCAATCATTGATGGTCACTATGTGATAATTCTAACAACAAATCAATTCCACCTATCAAGCCCCAACCAGATCCTACTTTTTGACTTTTTGCTTGATCATAGAATATCACCCTATTTTTTTATCCCCATTTTATTAATTTAACATTAAGATCCAATAATTTATTGATATAATTAGGCAAATTCATCTCCTTTAAGCACTTTTTGTATTTGATTTTAGTATCTTTTGTTATTCATGCAAACAATTTATCTTTCATTTTAAAAATTTGATTATTTAAAAGTGTGGATTGATAGCCTCCAAGAAATCTTGTGCTTCTTGGATCTATCTTGATATGAAACCCACTTTACTATCTAACTAATCAAACATTTATTTAATGATTTCTTATCTACAAGTCATTCCTCCCCAGATAAAGAGGAGTATCTATAACCGCCTAGATCACATAGTGCAAACCAAATCTAAGTTCTACTAACCTCAACCTACTTTTAAGTCTTACAAATTTATTCTAAGAAATAAATAAAAATTTATTTGAAACATTATGGCATGTCCAGTGGGACCCTTGAGTATTTTCTTGGGTTCATATTTGCATCTAGGCGCTTCTTCTTCTTGTCTTCTACTCATACAATGAAATCCAAATTTCATTTTTGGCTTAAAATTGACTACATACATTGATTCTTAAGAAAAAATTAAGAAACTAATCAAATTAGGATCCACATCCTAATCATCCATATTCCTCTTCTCCCTCATCCATAAAGACCATCTCAGATGAAGAGAGTTCTCCCCATCCTTTTGAAAGTCCTAGCATCCCTTGGATGGTTGCACAAGGTGATGAAAATTTTTCCACCTTTCTAGATAATAACACCATAGACCTAAAACACTACCTTAACACCATATCTTAGAATACACCTACTTTAATTACACCTATTAACCCACCCTATGGTATGTCATTCCACCTTATGGGAAACACTTTTGTTGACACCATTTCCACCCAATCCCTAGTCACCTAAGCATCCTCTTCTACCAATAATCCCACCAATATCACCATCCAAAATTAGCCCACCCAACCAGCCAACACCCAAACACCTTCTACCCTAACTAACAACCCTTCTAGTATAGGAGCAACCCAACGTTTAGGCACTAGTACTCCACTTACCATAAGATTGCCCTCTACTTGTGTCACCACCATTCCTCTTATTTCTAACCCAACTACCTCCACTCCATTCTAGAGCATGGTGGTCTCCATACCTTCTACCCTTCCACCAATTAGTGCCAAATTTACCACTTATCCTCTATATACCAACCCAACTATACCTCCAACACAAACTATGTCAATCCCCAAATAGATACCCATTGCACAAAACCTAAGCTACATCCCTAACCCATAAGGGTATGTACCTCTACCTTCCACCCAATCACCTATATCCATGTATTCATATGTGGCATCATCTTAACCACCCATGTCCATATACCAATATGTGGTATCTTCTCAACCCCCCAGCAAACATCTATATATTTCACCTACCCAAACCCAACATAATCTACCCTACAACTATAGGAGTGCACAACTACAAATGGACCTTATTAAAATGTTAATGGACAAAATGACTACTTTGGATTAATCTATTTTTGGTTCCCATAACCTCTTATCTTATGACCAAATTTTCAATGAACCAATTCATCCATCCATCCCCATTTGACTTTGTCCTCCTTAATGAGAACTTTTAAATTTTTCAAAATTTTAGAGCAAGAAAGACCCTCAACAATATCTAAGAGTATTTAGTCATTCTTGATATTTGATCACCTATGATGATGCTTTCTTTCTCCACACTTTTCTCATGTCTCTATTAGGTTTGGTACTATCCTGGTATAGTTATAGTATAAAGTACTCCCTCTTTTATTTTACCCAACTAGCTCAGACTTCCTTAGATCACTTTTCCATAAACATCTCTAAAAAAGTTTCCATCACCAATCTCTACTCTATTCAATAATTTGATGATCAATCCATAGATAACTTCATGGCCCATTGGATAATCTTGAAAAATCAACTCTCTTTTTATTTTCCCCAACCTAAGTTGATTAAACTCTTTCCTCAGGCTTGTACCAAACACATTTCCTCTACTTTATGGGTTCAGACTTTCAGGACCTTTGATGAGTCTTTCACCATGACACAAAAATTAGAGAATAGAGCCATTGAGGGGAAGTTGAAATTGAGAAACAATAATTCCACCTTCAAATCAAATGAGACTCCTTCCTTCAAACATAACAATCAAACCAACACTAACACCAAAAAAAAAGGGAACAACAAATGCAGTTGTCCTTAAAACTACCCCTCCACCCATTTTTAACCAACCCAACTCTTCTAGTTCCTCTAATCAGAACACTAAAAACCCAAACCACAAAAGCCAAAATCAATTTACTCCACTAGGGGATTCACATGCTATGGCCTTGGAAAAGTTTTTGAAATCGAATATCATATAACTTCCTCTAATCAAACTTATATATAAATTTCATTCTTCTCATCTTGTACCTAGTTGGTATAATGAGAATGAATTGTGTGCCTTCCATCATGTCATTGGGCATGACATTAATAGGTGTAATACCTTCAATAAAATCATCCAAAATCTCATCAACAATAGGGAACTTATGTTGGATAACCCCAATGCATCCCCAAATCAATCACTTGACATCTTTAGATAGACATCTCCCAATGATTCCCTTTATATGAACAATGAAAACAATAGAGAGTAATCCTCTCACAACCATGAAGTCTATATCATTAACATGGCTCTTAGTTAACTCATTACTAAGGAAACTATTGATAAAACCACCTTTCCTTTTCCTCCACTTATGGAGGTAGTGGAATCACTCTTCGTTCCTTTAAAAAATGAGACCAAGGAAATAACTATTCCCATTTCTCCACTCACTGAGGTATTTAAACTACTAACTTATCCTTTGGGAGACATACAAAAAGAGGAATCCATTACCATTGTATCCTTCTACTACATCATACAACAATTCACTCTTCATTTGGAAAGCATCCCTAAGGAAGAGATCACTCTACCTACCTCTCCCATAGGAGACTCATCTTCCCAAATGTTGTAGCCTTTGATTAAGGAAAAGTATGAGGTAACCACTCCTCTCTCTCCACCCTTGGGTTTGACCTTTGAGATAAATATCGAAGGAATCAAACCCATTTATAATCATTTCTCTAGAATGGTTCAAGAATAGAACTACTTATCCAAACCCAATGTAGATTGTGCCACATTGTGGCACCATCTCAGGCTTCCTTACCCAATGAAGTAAGATCTTCCAACCATTATATTGTCATCCCAACCTTATATTTCTACTATTGAACTCATCATCACCCTAAAAAAACCTTTAGAAACCTTTTTTAATTAAACCATAATCAAATCATTCAAACTAACTCCACCTAAAATAACCAAATTACCCTCTACCATTCTAATCAAGCCCACCAACAACCTTGTCATATTCCCTATTTATAACCCTACTCACCCCTCATTTAAATTGGAATTAAATTCACCAAACCTATAAAATAAATCCCAAACCAAGCCAACAAATAGGGTGAAACCACTCAAGATTCCACAAACCAAGACTTTGCCTCACCTTTCCACTTTGCCTTCTATTTTGGGACCTCACCCTTCTTCCTTAGTAAGGAAACTAACCATCCCAAACAAAACCCAAATCTAACCACCAATTTTGGTTACACCATCAATCCTAATTTCATCTTCACCTATTTTCACCAAACCTTCTATAACTAAACCACCTAATTTTTAGGCATCTACGCCAACACATTTCACCCCCAAGTAATCCATACTAAAACCATCCACCAAGAACACTCCACCTAAATATATTATGATTAATCCTACTCTTAAAAGGGATTCCACCTCAATACTAAACCTAAGACCCCCATGCCTTTTCCACCTTTTCTTAAGTCTTACTCAACTATCTTGTTGAGGTTATTACAAGCATATTGCTTAACCTTGCCACCTATCAAACCATTTGACCCACATAGTCTTAAACCATCTTGGTGTAATGAAAAATTAGTATGCTCATATCATAGAATACCTGGGTATGATACTGAGAACTATAAAGATATCCAAGTCCTAATCCATATTTGTCCAACTAAAAGACCCAAAACCTCTTGTAGTCTATGTTACATCCCTTTAACTTTTTACCCTTTTTACCTTTAAATATTATAAAATACCCTTCGTTCATCCCCAAATGATCCAGATCCTCCCCTCTTCATTACTGCATACATCAAACAAACCCACATCAAGCGGGTTATGATTTATGGGGGAGATAACATCAACATTATCTCCTCCCACACATACAACCAACTCAAATTACCTAAGAAAATTATGTTAGAAACCTTAGTGGCATTTTGATTATTCAATGACACCATAGCCATGACTTTAGGAATTATTGTCCTTCACATTCATCTAGGACCTCGCACACTTCTTGAGCTATTAAACATAGTATAAGGTGAGTTCTAGTATAATATTATTATAGGACACCCTTGGATTCATTTCATGGGCTATGTGTCATCCACCCTGCACTGATGTGTCAAATTTGAACATAAAGGTCAAGTTATTATCATACAAGCTGACCCTAGTTTTTTTACATCATCCAATATGATATACTAACCTAATGATGTTCTCTTTCCTCCATCCAACAAGCCTTCATCAGTAAAGAATAAATCCCTATCTTCATATACAAATGAAGCATCCACCAGTTCATCTATCCCTTCTACCTAAATCCCCACAACAGACCCTTTAGAATAAACCTTTTAGTGTCTTTCATTGGGGGAGTATCACCTTTTACCACTACATACTTTTCCTACTCCCCAATAGTAAGGGAGTCTTTACCAACAACACAGTTATGACCCCAATATTGGATCCATTTTTCTTTTTAGGCCATTAATTTTTCAAACTAGTTTCATCTATGGCAGACTTGATAAACCCCTTACCACATTTTCCACCTATATTTCACCTCGACCTTTCACCTCCATCTTTTCCTATCTAGATAAACCAAAATTTGCTAAGACATACCTTTGTAGGTGTGATTTGAAGGGATTTGGTCTAGGTCAATATGAAGATGAGACACATGAGTTGCTTTCAATCAAGACCCAAAAACCTCATGAAAAGCATGGCCTCAATTTCATGCCACCTAGAAAGTAAACTTACCCACTTCCCATTATTTTCATTGACAAGGAAATACCATCCTCAGCATCCACTCCACAATCAACAATTGAGGATTCTAATAACATTCCCCTAAAAAAATTTCATCAACATGATTAGCCTTGGACCCTTGATTTATCAAAAGGATGGGGTGATTGTAACCATTCCTCTGAATCATCCTGATATGGTAGGAGACGAGTCTCCTACCATTAATACTATTTAGTTTCAAGATGATGATTTCATTCTCACCTATCTTATTTCCAAATATTCCTTTGTCCACAAATATCTTCTTCCCAATACTTTTACCATGTTGAACAAATCCATCATGGATATCAACTTGGGTACTTTAGATAGCCTGTGCATTGTCAAAATAGGCCAATCACTAAATTTTGAGGAGCTTCAAGACCTCCCCTCCTTACAAGATCACAACATCACATTTTATTGGTCTTATAGTGACATGCTAGGAATCGACCCCTCCATCACTACCCAAAACATAGTCACCAACTGTGGTGCCAAGCTAGTTAGGCAAAAACATTGATGAATTCACCCTTATATATCCCTTCCCATCGAAGAAGATCTTCAACATCTCCTATTCATTAATTTCATCCAACCCATTGATTATCCCCAATGGATCTCAAATGTCATACCTATCACCAAAGCCATAGGGGGAATTCACATTTGTGTAGACTTTCATGACCTTAACCTTGCTTACCCAAAGGATGACTTTCTTTTACCAAGCATTGACTAGCTTATTGATTTTATAGCCAAAAATGAGAAGTTATCTCTTATGGATGGATTCTTAGGTTATAATCAAATCTTCATTATCCCTAAAGATCAACACAAAACCTTCTTTATCATCACATGGGTAAATTTCTAATATAAGGTCATGCCTTTTGGACTAAATAATATTGGTGCAACATACCAATGTGTTATGACCTATGTCTTCCATGACCTTATTCATAAAATAATAGAAGACTATGTCATTGACATTATTATGAAATTCAAATGTCATAAATATCATTTGGTTGTTCTTAATATTATCTTTGAGTGACTCATCCATTACCATGTTTGTCTTAACCCCAAGAACTACATTTTAGAGTCTTTTTAGGAAAGATCTTTATCTTTATCATC
The DNA here is from genome assembly GCA_037957365.1 of Torreya grandis. Classification (NCBI taxonomy): domain Eukaryota; kingdom Viridiplantae; phylum Streptophyta; class Pinopsida; order Cupressales; family Taxaceae; genus Torreya; species Torreya grandis. The sequence continues at coordinate 3,601,880 of JARHVA010000444.1, forward strand.
TCCCTTTAGGGAATTTAAGTTGATCCCAATAAAATCAAAGTAATCCTTGACATGCCTCCTCCCCACCACCTCAAGATATCTTGTAGGGAAAGATTCAATCCATTCATCTTTTATCTATCGACTCTCAAATTGATGTTAACCTTTACACCACCTTTTTAAGAAGGATGTATCTTTTAAGTGGAATGACAACTATAAAAGAGCCTTTGATTCACTTAAATATTACCTTTTATCTCCACCCATCCTAATTCCTCCCAATTAATATAAACCTTTTTACCTTTATATTTCCACCATTGACCCTTTATATTTTCACCATTGACCACTCCTTAGGGGCAATGCTGACTCATCGAGATGAGCAGTGTAAAGAGCAAGCCATCTAATAAATTACACATATGATTATATATTATGAGACTTGGTACACCCATTGAGAAAATTTTCCTTGCCTTGGTCTTTGTGGCCACTAAACTTTGCCATTACCTTCTTAACCATAAGACCTTTATCATAACCAATACCAACCCTATGAAGTATATGCACTCAATATGTACCAAAACTAGCATATTTCTAAGTGTATCATGCTCTTAGATAAGTTTGACCTTTAGTTCCTCCAGCATAAGTCAATTAAAGGGCAAGTCGTTATTTACCAATTGGCTAAAGTGTTATTAATAGACAATTGGCCTCCTCCTCTCAAGTTTTCAAATGAGTCTATTGTGACCCTGTCTCAAGCTGACTTCACCTATCAAGTGAACATGTTATTTAATGGATCAAAGTGCAACATGGTTGGGGAGATACCATCATTCTTATCCCCCTTCATGTTTAACCTCTTCCTTTATCCTTCAAACTATATTTTGAATGTACCAACAATATGACTAAGTATGAATCCCTAGTGACAGGTCTCTAAAATGCTTTAGCCTTGGGAGTCAAAATAATTAACATATTTATTAACTCTCAACTTTTGGTCAATAAAATCAATGACTCTAAATGTAATAATGATGTTTTTCAATACTAAAAATAACTAGATGATGTAGTTTTAGCATCATTTAAACACTATGATATCCAAACCACTCCATAATCTATGAACAAGTTTGTTGATATGATGGCTTCTCTCACATCTTAGATCTCATTTACACCTTATAACTCTAAGATATCTATCATTATCCATCAACTTACCTAGCCCACTTATGTCAAATTAGACTCTCCCATCATCTTCAATGTGGAAGAGACCCAACTCAACCTTTGGGACCAACAGACCTTTGACCATTTCTACCTTGCCATCATCCCTCCCAACCTTTCTAAGAATGCTCAAGGATTATTTATCTAGAGAAAATAAAATTATACCATACTAGGACAAATTCTTCATAAATGTGGATTATATGGTTTCCTCTTCTATTGACTACATAGTCATGAAGCCTCTCATGTTATCAAATAAATACATGATGGGATTTATGGAGGACACTTTAGTGGTCTAACCACCATTAAGAACATCCTTTGCCTTGGATATTATTGGTGCACCCTTAACCATGATTGTTGTGATTACATGAAAAAGAGTGTCAAATGTTAACAACATGCCAATTTACATCACACACCTAGCCATAGTCTCTAAGTATCCAAATATCTTTAGCCTTTCTCTTAATGGGGTTTGGATTTTATTGGTGAAATTAACCCCCATTCTTCATAGTGACATCATTATATCATCATTGCAATATAATATTTCCCCAAATGGGTAGAGACTATTCCTCTCATCTTAACCAAAGCCAAAAAGATTGTCGACTTTATCAACCATCACATTATCTATAATTCTGGTGTACCTCATAAAATTATCACTAAAAATGGTAAATATTTTTTTAAAAAAAATCCAAGGTCTTTGTGATACATTAAATATCAAGTTAAGTTTCTCATTTCCTTATCATCCATAAGAAAATGGACAAGTTGAAGCTTCTAGAAAAACTCTCAACAACATGCTAACTAAAATGGTTAATGCATCTAGTCAAGATTAGCATTTACACATCCCCTTTACCTTATGTTCATATTTCACTAGCATTAAAACCCCTATAGGTGATACCCCTTTCTCTCTTGTGTTTAGAGCCAAGGCTGTCTTGCCTCTCAAATTCCAAATTCCCTCTTTTCACATATCCCTGTAAGATCTCATTTTTGGGAAAAATTATTATTAAGAATGTTTAGCATAACTTGAGCCACTTGATGAACATAATTTAGCAACACTTACTCATCTTCATTTATATCAAGAGAAAATCAAACATGATTATAACAAACAGCTTAAAGTGAGTGAATTTAACATCAAAAACCTCATCTTAAAGGAAAATCAACATGTCACCAATATGGAAAAAAGAAAGCAAGGTAATTTTGCTTTCAATTGGATTAGACCTTATATAATCATGCACAAGTATAGATCATGACATTATAAGTTATTGAAGGGAAACTAGAGCCTGAGCCCCTCAATGCTTCACATTTGCATCCTTTCTTTTGTTAAACAAGATTGAACTCACCTTTTATCTAACTTAAGATCATCCATTATTTTCACCCACATGTATCCCCTTATTTTAAGGAAAATTGATTAAAGTTGAATCATGTGATTATCCATTATAGCCTTTGCCTAATATTCAACATGGGTATCACAGCTCTACCCATGGCATGGTTTCATGGTACTTTCCATCCCTTTATAGGAAGGATTCCCATGGTCTTCACCTAAACCTCTCTTACCCATTGTTAACCTTATTTTTCCCTAGTTTTGAATTCATAAAGGTGAACCTTTTTAATCCTATATAATCATATCCATGTTGATAGCAAAAATAAAATCATTTAAAAAATCACAAAAAATCCAAAACTCATATGGGTCATTCCAAGCATTCATAGATTGCTCCCTTGAAGGACAGCTATAAAAATCCTTGAATAAAGCACACAAACTTAGACCACTCCCTTGAAGGATGGTTGAGTAAAATATTTATCAAATCATATCAATTCATGGTAATTTTCTCACATTGATCAACTTCCTAATCAAGAGACCCATTATAAAAATTATAAATAAGAAAAAAAATTGGAATCTACAATTAGCTTTCATAAGTTAGCTTCCTGCATCGATCATTCGACACTTTATATGACATGGACTTGTTTATACTAGATCTTTTGGTAACCTATTTTAGAGGCATTTTGGGCTCATAAGAAGGTTTTATTTTCATCCATCTCCCCTTTATACACTCCATAAACAAGGGGTTTTGATATTTGACATTATGTGATCAAGACACCTTTTTTAACCAACTAATAGATGTTAATTCAAAGAATTCGAAGGACTTATGTTCATAAGCTGATCATACTTTGGTTTTTTTTAGTCCTTGATTAATAATAATCATTGTTCTTTCTTCTTATTCTCTCATATCTAATTATGTATACATTCATTACGGTGTTTGTATCTTGATTAGCCTATTTCCTTCACATTTAGTTTTCTGATCCAACTTACTTTATGTGTCTTATGATTAAAACACCTTCATATAATCATATGCATCTCATTAAAAAAATTTCAAAACCAATTATGTGTTTTATTTTATGTTGTTCCTTATTGAAGTGTTTTTAATCAAGATAACATCTTAGCCACCATAGTCGATCATAACAACATACAATCATCAAAATATTACCTTTAATTATATCATAAGTCAATAAATCATAACATACAATCTACCTCAACATTTTTCTACTTAAAATAACATCAATATCATCTCATCTAAATAACCAACAACACCAACAAATCATGAGACATATATCACTGTTTAATCATACATCATCCACATATGTTATCCATCACATGCCTATCTAGGTAAGAAAGAAAAAATTCATCCACATGTCCAAAAAAACATCTCATCATAACAAACATCATCATATCCTAACATCACGAACATTACATCACCTAAATCATAACATCATAAACCACCTATCACATCCATAAACTATGATCTATTAACCCATAACCATATCATGAACATCAATTACATCATAGCCATCCATAACCATGACAATACTCATAAACATCATGGTCATGTCTAGGAAAGCATAAACATTATCATATCATAAATAACATCCATAAATATCAAACATCATCATGATCATAAATAAAATAGCCACATCATCACATACCTAGCTAGGTGAGTACACATAAACCATAACATGATAATCATCATAACATCATGTCAAAAAAAATAACATTGCATCCATCAATGCAAACCATGAGCCATGACCACATCTATATATCATTATCTCATAATTAAAATAATTATCATATATATAAATAATGTGCATGTCTCTCAATAGATATATACATCTCACTACATCAGCTTGTAGGCTGATATCAAAATCACATAATACATCAAAAGTACAAAGTCTCATCATAGTTTAAGACCCTAGAGCATGATCACTTCCTAGAGCCTATCCACCTCTTACACCTAAATACTCCCTGTAGATGCATCCCACTAACCTGGTGTCACACTAATAGTCCCTCCAGTGATCTTGACTTTGTACTCACCCCATTTGGGCTCATCTAGTAGATGTATAAAAACTAAGGCCTCATAGTATTGGAGCTCCTTGACTATATATACATATCTCACCATAGAGATAGTCCCTAATGGTCCTATAGCTACTGATACTCCTCTTTCCTACCTCAGAGAATCTCTTTCTTAAGTAACCATGGCTAGTTGATCCCTAACCTAATCCCTTTCCCTACTAAGAGTGGCCACTTGGCCCTATGATGCATCCCTCTCCTAGGTCATTGACTCCAAAGATGCTTGTGTTATGGCTAGTGTTTCTTATGCTTGATCCTTCTCAGTAATAAATACCTATATGTCTAGGGAATTTGTATCCCTCTAGTCATGACCCCCACCTATGCATCCACATCCATGTTTTTCTAACCACCATCACCCTAAAAATTTGTTGCATCATAATGTGCTTGGAACCACTTAGGGTACCCATAAGTAACACCTACATCATCGATCTCAACCCTCATTGATAGCTCCTCATGATCAATAAACACATCTTTGAGATTTGGAGTAGGCAATTGGAACTCTACATCTTACCTCTTATATCTAGGGAACTCCTCAAGGATGTCATGTACCAATCCAAAGTGCCTCCTCACCTTGTCAAAAGGGATAAGCTTGATCTCATGATCTCACCTCCCAAAGATCCATCTGTTGCTCTATAATGATAATGTGTGTCAGGTGTAGCTTGCCCATGTTGAGAATCCAACATATGGGCACCAAATCACATCTCCCATAAGTAGTTCCTCTAGTCAATCTTTATACCAATCTAAGTCTTAGTCACCTCCCTCTGATCTTATGAGAGTGTATTACCTCCCTACCTAATATAGCCAACCATATAATCCATATGAACAAACCCTAACCTTAGAAAACCAAAAACCAACCCAAATTTTTAATTAAATAATAACATAATCACAAAATGCAAGTATAAAACCTACCCCATTCCTCGATCACCATTATGGAGGAACCCCCAAAACCATTGTTGCACCCCACACTCTACCTCATCCCCTATGCATCCTCATTCACCACCCAATCAACCTCACTCAACTCACCCAACAAATCACTCAATTCACACTAACACATGGTCATTATTTTAATTGCTCGAGCCAAAAGGTAATCACCAAAGGTTAAATGCACAAATAAATAACTAAAATTCTTGGTGGCCTTTTTATCATCACCTCTTTTAGGGATAACATTTGACAATCGATGGTGAGTAGGTGACCACTGACAGTCAACCCTAACCATTGATGGTCGACCTCCTTAAACTTTTTCAACGTAAATTATCACTTCAAACATGATCAAAGTATCTATTACCCATTTCTACCCTAATAATTAATAACTACCTACCATTAGAGTACCTATTATGCACCAACTAAATAACTAACCATGTAACCTCAATATTGGTCATGTTGGCCCAGCTTTTATATGTTTTATGATGACCTTACCTTGGTCACTTTGACCACTATGACTACATTGACATCTTAATCAACTTGAACTCATGAAACTTTTGTGCACTAACCTAATTGTGTCTTTTTTAGAGCACTTCCTACCTTGGATACTTATGAATACACTAACCTTACCTAGGAGACTTGAATTTATGAGGACAACCTTACTACCACACCTAAATGTAGTCACTTTTTCTACTTATCACTTTTCATTCTAGGTCTAGCCATATTTTTACCCAACTAACTCAACTATGGTAGTCTAATCTATGCATGATATATGATATTACATTCTATGTGCATGCTTGCACCTAGATACCTAATCCAACTAATGTAATCACCCACTTAAACACTTTTTAAACCCACACCCAATTATTTTTCACCTCATTGAATCTTATTTTGAGAGGGAATACCTCCTCCCATGCTTACGATAGTCAAACCTTTGAACCAACCTTCTATTTTTTATTTTGCATCTCGTAGATACAAACTAAATAACAAAAAGGGGCTTAATGTAGACATTATAAATCCACACACTAGGATTCTACATGTTTCAACAACACTTAGACTATCCTTACACCCTCTTAAAACTACTTCATAACCTTTCAACTACCAAACTTAAGTCCCCCTGACTAACTCTAACCATTTTACTTTTGACCTATCGACTATCGATAGTTAACCCCTAACCACTGATGGTTATACTCCACCATCAATAGTCAACCTTTAACCACTTTAAGCATTAACTCTAGCTCAGCTCTACCTTGATTTTTTATTCTTAGCCACTCACATAATTATGTATGTTGATTAAAACTAGATGACCCATTGAGACCTTATTTAAACTTATTATTTCACCTCTCCCTTCCTTTTATAAAAAGAAAGGAAGAGGAGGTGAAAAAGAGGGAAAGAATCATCAGAGAGGATCACCAATTCTTAGAGATTTATGTATCATAACTTATTTTATAGGTCTTATTTTAATGAATCTAGGAAATATTCTAATGATCATGACAAAGAGCACAAGAACTACAATTCATCAATTATATCCAATACACTGACACTCTGCAAGAATTGTTCTAGGCTCCATAATGAGGTTTTAGCCACACACCTCAACATTCTTCAGATCAACAACAAAAAACCTAAGTATATATTTTTAGTATTTAGTTATTTTATTTCTCTCCCAACTAAAACCTCTGAACTAGATAACCTTGAATATTTTGCTCTATCTCATAACAAGCCTCTAGGCTAAACTCACCTCCCAAAATCACTCAATAACCTTCCCAACCAATCCTACCCTTAACTAAGCCAAATATGATAGTAACAATCAACTATCACTTAATCATCAATGATCACTTAACTATTAATGGTTTTCCCCTAACCACTGATGGTCACCCAACCATCGATGGTCACTATGTGACAATTCCAACAGCAAGTCAATTCCACCTATTAGGCTCTAATGAAATCTTACTTTCTAACTTTTTTCCTAATCATAGAATATCACCCTATTTTTTAGCCCCATCTGATTTATAGCATTAATATCCAATTTTTCACTTTTATAATTAGGCAAATTCATCTCTTTCAAGCACATTTTGTATTTGATTTTAGTATCTTCTATTATTCATGTAAACAATTTGTTTTTCATTTTTAGAACTTGATTGTTTAAAATTTTGGATTGATAGCCTCCAAAGAAGCTTGTACTTATTGGATCTATCTTGATAATAAACCCACTATAATATCTAACTAATCAACCATTTCTTTAGTTCTTTCTTATCTATAGGTCATTCCATCCCAAACAAAGAGGAGTATCTACAACCGTCTGGATCACAAAGCATAAAACCAAATCTAAGTTTTACTAACCTCACTTTCATTTTAAGTTTTACAAATTTCTTCTAAGAAATAAATCCAAATTTATGTGAAATAGTATCTTTTTTACTTTGTGGTGAATGTTCATTAATACTAAGTACTCAGTAATACCCTCATTTCTTATTTCCTTGGCTTTTAGCCTAAATATCAACTCTCACATAGGGGTCTTAGTTATGCCCTTACAAGATTATGACATTTAATGGGATATATTTTACCCATAGGTCTCTACTTTATAATTATTCTTTATATTCTTTGTAAGTTATGAATTAACAAAATTCTTCCACTTATTACGATCTTAGGGACTTATGGTTCTTATAAATATAAATTGTGTACCTCTATTGAAAGTTCCTAAGTGCATAGAATGATTCCATGTGGAAATTTTCATGGTTTCAGAGTCCTAAGGATTTTAATCTTATATATTTGAGTGAAAATTTATAGGTTGATAGTATTTTGACATGTGTATAGATCTTGGAACTTATTTGGAACCTTTTAATCTATGCTTTGTCTTAGTAGGATCTAGACGACTGAAATCGAGACACCTATTGAGACCTCATTTACCCATAGGGTTCAAATTTGTAATTATAATTTTAATGAATCATGTTTCATGACTTAATGATATTTTCACCATGTGTTATGATCTCATGAACTCAAGGGATTTTAAATTTAGACTATGTACCCTTTTTAGAAGGTGGTGAGTGAATGGGATGATGCCACATGGAATAATCTCATGGTTCTGAATAAAATGTAGCATTTGACTCTATATTATCCTATTGACAAGTTACAAGCCTCTGAGATGAAGACACTAGGATGGTTTTGATCAATGTATCTTTGACTGGAATGTTCCTTATTAAAGGGATCATGACATGTGAATAGTTCACATTGATCTCTAAACATATAATTTTAGTTATTTACTTTAATTTTCAATAATTTAACTTTCATGATGATGACACCTAGATGGACCTTGTGAAGCTAGAGAGAAATCAAACTTTGCACTATACCTACAACTAATTTGATCTGGATGAATAATATTCTACCACTTGGCATGATATAAGGAGTTTAGATATTTGAAAATAATTAACTTGTATCAATCCTCTATATTATAGGTCAATGATATTCTACCACTTGGCATGATATTGAAGTGTGTAAACCCTTTTGAAATTTACCATGAAATTTCTCCTTGCAAACTTTGAGTGACTAAGATGTTGCCATATTGAAAAATTCTAGGGTTTTTAGAGTTTGAACACTTATAACTTTTTATGCACATCGACTATATCCCAAGTTTATGATATTTTAACACATGGATAAATCTCATTTCTCTACTTCTCTAAATGATTTCTTGACTTATAATTTTCCTCTTAGGCTAAGGGTTAGTGATATTATGACACATGAATGACTTTCATGAGTTTGTTTGTTTGGAAAGACTTGGAACTTTTATTATGACTATGGTCAGATATGGGTGAATGGGATGCTAACATCTATTATAATTGGAGATCTAAAATTATGGGAACTCACTACACATCAAAGCTTAAAAAATCTACATATTTTCATCAATATCATTAGTTCCCTAAATCTAAACTTGATATTGAATACAAGCTTCTTTAACAAATAAAATAATTAAAGCTGATAAATAATTCAAGAATGATGTCCAAGCTTTGATTTTGTCTTTTTCGAAATAGCTATAATGAAATTAAAATATAAAAACAACCTTAGTCTTTTATATATTTGATAAATATGGGAGTTCTTGAGCTTGATATGTACCATGAATACACATGTCTTAATAATAATGGGTCCCTATTTCAATTTGATGAAAATGGAGTGTTTTGGGGCATAATAAAATTTAATATGCATTTTCAAACTAATGATATACTAAATTCTAATGAATCTCCTAAGACTATCATTCTTAAGGAATAATTTATTATTAGACCTTCTTTTCGTATCCAAAATAATACACCAATGGATAAAATTAATAATAAAATAAATTATTAAAATATCCCCTTAAATATATAAATATGACTTCACAAGAAATCCTTTCTTAAAATCATGTTCTTGGTGCATTAAAACATAAAGTACATCAACTCACCTTGGAAAGAATGGCATATCATTCTTTGGTTGATTTGAATGTTATCTATGGTAACCATATAGTAAGAAATATATTATATGCACCATTACAATAAAAATTAAAGATACCAACATTCTCTATGTTTAATGGAAGTGGGGATCCTTAATTACATATGAAATGTTACTATAAAAGTTATGAATGGTTGTAATGTTAGTAGGATATTGTTATAGTTCTTTCTAAATAGTTTTGAAAGTGATGTAGTGAATTAGCTTCATCATTCTCTTCCTAGTGTATCTTTACATACGTATATTGAGTTAGAGTACGTATTTGTTATAAACTTTATTTAAAATAAAGGACCCAAAGTTACACATGAGAGATTACCATCCCTACATCAAGGAAATTCAGAGCCATTTTGTCATTATATCTTATGATATAACACATATATGAAATAATTAATTTATTACCCAATAGATTATGAGGCATAGTAAATATTTTTTTGGGTCTCATATTCCCCCTCAATGAAAAGTTATATCAAACATCTAAGTCATTTTAGACTCTTTTCTATGAAACTATTACATTAGAGGAGAAATTGGCATATGTACAAACAAATAAAGAGGTATATTTGATATTGAGTTATTTCCAACATAGTCACCTAATAAATTTGAGAACCCTAATCCATCTCTTCCTAAATAAAAGATTCAATAGAAACCACAATTCAAGGTACTAAATATAGGTAAATAATCATTTTTCATATTATTTCCTATAGTAAATAAAGAAACTTATGTTAAAAAATAACCCATTCAATTTTATTCATTTAGAGATATGCCTAATTACATTATTTAAACATTATTGGATATAAGGATGATCATACTTCCATCTAATCCTTATCAACCACCACATCAATTGTAAAAAAACACAAACATACCTTATTTCAACCATCATCACATTAATTAGGATTGAGAAATATGTTGACAAAGGTATTATCACATTTGCTAAAGGGACATCCATATCTCCTTCTCCTTTTTCCACTAGATCACATTCTACCATGACTAAGTTATCCCAAAACATTCTTGCTAAGGAACTAATGTTCACTCATCATGTAGTTAAAAATTCGTCTAGAGAAAAAAGTTATGAGAAATCAATTGTATCACTCATTAAAAAAAAATTAATCCAATAAAAACATATAAACCAATATATAATAGATTTGTTGTACAAATTAAATAAGAATCCATCAACATTGATAGTGTGACAACTAATAATGTTTTTTGAAAAATGTTAAATAGATTCTTACTACACTTACTCATAGAAATATAATTTCACAACTAGAGTAAAATTATTTAGATATACGTAATGATCATTATGGTTCATGATATTTTTCCCTTCAGGTTGGTCAAATGATTATTTAGGTTATAGAAAGTTCTCTAGATGATTCTCATATATAAGTTATGATTTTATTTTAAAATGTTATTTTATAAATATGAAATTAAAACATACATTTACAAATTACTATGTTCCAAAGAACAAATTTTAAACATGAAATAAACTCATATAATATATATAATTTCTAATAACATAAAATACAATGCAATTTTATCAAATACAACATAGATAGCCACTCAATAATGGGAGCATGGTCAACATTACCCTGTGTATACATATAAAAATCCTCAATATATAATAATAATAATAATGGATCACTATAAGTAGAACACATAGGATCTCCTCAAAGCCTCAACCTATGTCTAACCCTTTGATCACGATCTTCATAGATAACTAGTCTTACTTTGAGGTCTACCTACTCTCACTATAGTCAAATTTACTCATATAATAACCTATAAACTAAGGTAGGAGATAGATTAGGAGGGGGAATATGTTCTCTAGTGAACTGTGTCCTCAATTCTTCCCCCTCATAGGTAACCTAAACATAAGTAACAAAAATAAGGGTAGATTAATAAAATAGTGAAACATGTACTCCTAGAACAATTGTAGCTAACTCATTCAAACCTCCATCTAAACATCATTAGGATTGTATTCAGTCATCTCTCATAATGTGGAATCAATAATCCTAGTCAAACTCTCCTCATCCTTTGTATAGGTACATAAATACAAAACATTATATATTATTCAAAATCCAAATCTAAGGTCACTAAAGCTAAATTTGAAACTTTATACCTCCATAAACTATCACCTATGGCAGTGTATCTATTTCAATATCCACAACACCATATCCTCTATATATAAATAATATAGGCCATATTTTCTCATTCCCACATGTAAAATAAACATCGGTGATACCCAAATCATCCATATCAAATACCTTTGACACCATATCCCTCTTGTAGATAGGTATAAGATCAAATTCGGTATACACCCAAAATGTTGAGGGCACATAATACTACACACAAAACTACTATGTGATGCACTTGTACTAAAATCTCACATGAATCTATTTCCATTAATCATGAAACCAATATCCAATCCAAATTTGTTGAAACTATTTCCCATCCTTGATCCACCTAGTAAAATTTATATAAGCCCTCCATATAATGGAATTTGAAATCAAATCATCCGATAACCTCCTATAACCCACTATACTCAAGTCTCAAACTTGGCCTCTGCTCACCCATATCTATGTATAAATATAGGTATGTTCCCACTCATCATGAGGCATACTGATAGGTCATGTCACTATAATATTCCCAATAGTGTATAGGTGCGGTAGATTTGATACCACCACTAAACTCCTCACAAGTGAATTTATATAAGTCTTGATAGAGATAAACTAGCATAATGTGACTCCATGAGTACATGGTGTTATACTCCTAAATGTAATTACTGTCAAAATTCACCTCTAGTAAATTATCAAGCTCACACCTTCCATTAAAATGAAATAATCTAATAACATATCAAAAATGTATGTACATGCATAATAGAAGATAAAATGATATTTGACAATATTGTATATAAATCACCAACATGGTATTGATGCCCATGGGCTCTTAAATTCAAATACATATGAGTAACATCTTTAGGTCCCTACTCTATATCACCCTATAATACAACCTTGGTCCCCATATTTAAAAAAATTAATTATTGCTAAACATCCTCTAATGTGGCTACCATCTCTCCAATCGATAGCCAAAAAGTATATGTAAAAACATCCCATATCTTAGCTAAGGTAGTCATCATGTGAACGTCATATAAAATTAGCTATATACATCCCACATTACTCAAACTGACCCTATCAATAATATTCTTCTATGCATAATAAAGAGATAATGTACACATTATCTCCATCATCTGACCATGTTGGAACTCTCAACACTAAATATCATCCTAAAATAAGGCAAAATCCATAAATTTTAAATTATAAATGATAAAATATAAATCTCAATCCCATAATATAATATGTAAATATTTATTTTGAAATATAAGACAAACATGACACCAATGTACCTAAAGGACAATAGTGTTGGACAAGTCAGTGGGATTTTGGAAAAAGTTATGCTAAATCTAGGCATTATTGGCTCATTGAGGATGTTACCACACCTGAAAAAATCTAATTTTAAAATTCAAAATTAAAATAAATAAAAATAAACTAAGGAAAATTAAAAAAACTACTAAAATTTGATTTCAATACTCACTAGTTTGACATCCTCCTTGACCTGGATCAGGGTCTCAACCTTCTTGAATTGGCTACAAGTAATCACTCACTTTTAAGGCATTTTCTATCTCAAAGCTCAAAAATCTCAAAAAATTTCAATATTCAAATGAATAATAGTTTTGAAATTTAAAAATTCTATATTTATTGTCAAAAAATTCATACTACTATAGTATTGGCTCAACATTATAAAAATACATGGCTTGCCATACTTATTCACTTTTATCTTGTCATTCATAGCTCCTTTTTTAACCTTGTTTCTTCCATAAAGAAGATGATCCCCTAATTTTTTCTGTTACCCATGTTCCAATATCACCTCAAAAATTTTGATAGATTTTTTTATTATACTTTTTTTCTATATGTTAATTTATTGATTGCTATGACTATTCACATATAGATCCAATATCATTAAATTTTTTACTCCAAAAAACAAATTGGTAATAAACATTGTAAAATAGTAAACTAATTCAATAATTTAAAAAACCAATTGTTACTTTAAGTACGATCTAGATATACTAATTTCATAACTCTTGACAAAAGGGGGGCATTCATAGCTACGATTTCTATAAACTTATTAAATAGGGGAATTTTACTCAGTAAATATTCATTACACATCAGATTTGGACTCAGATCATACTAAAACTTACTTATTATATTTCATTTTTTCTCAAACTATGCTTCAGTTAATACAAACTTTTATCAATACATTATGGCTTCATCAAGATTATGCAAATTTTATACAACTTATCCTCGAATTATATTCAATTTTTTCATGCTATGGTAGGGTATTTATAATTTGATACAATATACTTAGAACATGCATAGTTAATCTTGGATTTTACCCATATTTTTTTATATTTAGATAGGTTTTCACCCTATAGACATTACCACATGCATTATTATCTAAAATAGTGTGGCATCATCTATATTCACTTAGAATAGTTATATCAAACTGTTACAAACTATCATGATTGCTATAATGTTTTCCTCAAGTAAACTAGATATTTACTCAGATGTGATAGATATTTATACAAATCACTAGGAATAGGGGCATGTGCATATAATATGCTAAAATTTGGAAATATTTAACTTAGTTTTATGTAGATCATGATAATGGGGGCATGTTCACAACACATATTTGCATAACTACATAATTATTTCATGGAATTTATATTTCTTACTTAGATTATATGACTCATTATGCTTAGTTACTAGATTAGTGGCATGCACATGGAATATGGTATTATATCTTATTTTTTGAACCAAACCTTACATAAGTAATTAAAATTCATGTCATTCCATGTATTATTTACATAAAATTTAGTTAAAACTATATCTACACTAATTTTTCACCATGTTTTCACCAAAATTAATCTTATAATAGTCTATAGTAATTGATTTAGTTTTGCACTGGTATTTGCACCAGTACCTAGTATATTAAGCTATGTGGGGATGAATGTGTATTTTTTTTGACATATAAACACATATATAAAGAATAAATGTTGGGAAAAAACTCAAATTGTCTCTTTATACCACAATGATTTACTTAGATTCTACACATGGACTTGACATCAGGGTTCATTTCCATAGGAAACAATCAAAGTTTTGTTCAATTCTTTGGCCAAGAAGATAAAATGTTGAGACACCATATTATCTCTACATGGATTGACTATATTTATCCTATGGATTATAAACTTATAAGAAATCATGTTTGACACAACTAAGCTCAAATATCTTTTTTCTTCACTTTACTCTAGTACTTTCATTTTATTGCATTACTATAATAAAATGGGGGGAAATATAGAAGCTAAAATTCAGTTAAAGAACACAAGTTATATAATTTTTCATGACTTTACATATATAATCTATTAATACCAAATAAGACTGTATTGGTGCATCTTGTATTGGTCTTTTGTCTCTTCCTCTTGTATTTTATAGTCATGTTTTATTTCAAAAAAATATTATTATATTATTTAAATTCCTATATGTGTCACAGGGATCCTTGTTACATTATATATTTCATATTATTATTTTATTAATTTATGAAAAATCCTCTCTTTATAGACAATAACACCCTATGGGATTTTTTGTAAACCCCAGTCTTGTCCTAACATCCTTTGTAGTCCTTATTTGAAGTAACATTTTATATGGGTTTCTTTTTATGAATGTTTTATTCATTTTGAGTTGGTTTTACTTTATCATAAGTTTTAAATTTATAATTTTAACTCTTATATTTATAAATCCCTCAAAGTAATTTTACATTTACCACTTACTTACTTAGAAAGCATAATAAATGAAAGCACATCACAATAAGTGGAGTACATGATTCTTCCATATCTGAAGTTTATATCACCATATCTAAATTGCATGCTTAAACTAAATGAGGAATTATGAGAAAAATCATTTATATTCACATCACATATGATCCATGCACAAACACATAGTAAATTAATAACTAAGAAAGGTTTAATTCCATCTTATAAGTATTGTCTATGAAGGTCATGCTTAGTTACAAGGGATTTTTTTAGGCTAGTTTGACTCAACCCTCTACACATTATCCCTATTTTATGTTTCATCTCTATGTGTAGGACCTTGATAATATTTTTGAATAATATAATATAAATACAAGATATAACACATGATTAAATGTATTTCACCATATCAGACAAATCTATTGGTGATTTCACATAATCCATGAGTTTTTAGATTTACCCCATAATCAACACAAATGAAATTATACCTTTGGGACAAGGACACATGTCGTAGTAGCCTAAATCTTCTGGCCACGTCTCAATTAGTCAAAAGAATCACTCCTATAGATTAAAATAAATATTATTTAGTGTCACAACAAATTATATTCATCTAGAATCCTACGTAATCATATTATAGATAAGTGATCATTCTATTTTCATGTATTTTGTTAAAACCCCTAATTATTCATATGTAAACCATGATGTCACTAGGAGTGATAGTACGATATTTCCTTGGAATGATGATTTTCATAGCTATCTCATAAGTTGGCCTCTTGTAAGAATGGGGAAACAAAGTGGGAAGTAAATAATCTATGCCACTAAGAGAATTATATAAAAAAATTATTTTAAAATATCTCTCATTAGGCTCATCATCATCAAAATCAAGGAGGTTTGGTGGTACATTTCCCACAAGCTCAAGGTTAAAACTATATACTCTAATTGAATTGATGAGAAATTTTAAACCTTAATACTCATGAAAAAGAATACATGGGAGAGATTCAAGGGTATGTATATGAAAGACCCATTTTTTAATAATTTTTAATAAATCCAATGGTTGGTATCACCTTGAGTCTTATATATAGCTCTTTAGTATGGGAATTTGATGAATTAAAATGTAAAATAATATATGGCTTCATTTAGTGAATCCAAGGGTGAAAAAAAAAGATATGATAGGATAAGGAAAAGTTTAAAACCATAACATTCATCCTAAACATAAAAATAAGTACCACTATAGTAATCCAAATGCATCTCATGGGTGTAATTTATCTTCAGTCATATTCTTGGCTCATGTTATGGGTGAACTTAAGGTTGTTTGTATAATAGGCAAGTAATTAAATGAATTCACAAGAGAAGACATAAATATAAGAACCTTTTATTGTAGATAAAATCAATGAGAGGGAGTAAATCAATGTCCTTATAAAATTTTACTTTGACTTAAATATATCTTCTAATCATTCATCAAGCAACATCATCATATGAGCAATATCAACTAGTCTAGCAAGATAGTAATGAGAATATACACATAGAAAGTATAAACACATCATATAAGTGGGAAACCTCATGGGGAATAAAACCCACTAATGATATCTTGTAAAAATAATCCTATAAATAAATTAATAAAATTAAGCTGATCTCCCACTCAAATTGGAGAAACAACCCCAATATATCAAGTACCAGTCTTTAGTAAGCACCCACTTGTGAGGAAGCACCAACTCCCTTAATAACTCAGCACCAACTCAACCACCTCTTGACCAAGCACCCACTCATCCAAGTAGACCTATGCCTTCCATCTTTGTCATTTTTCAATATTTAACATATTATGGTCATCTTCTTCATCTTTTCACACATTTATATTCCTATCAAAGTTGCCTATATATTTATTTACTCTATTAGGTCTCTTCAAGACTAATTAGGTCATATGACCTTGATATCCATACTCAAACCTTATGTTATATATTCATGATTATCTATATAAAAAACTATGATGGTATAAATTACCTCCTTATACTCTTAATTTTGTTCTTTTAATCGCTTGCATGCACACTATACTAACACAAATAGGCCTAATTAGTCTTGCTCTTATACAAGTCACTTGTTCTCACACACCTTGTTCAAACATGCACACTTGCATACTTGGATTAATATTTAAATAGTTATTAGGTAATTTTTCAAACATGAATCAAATAATACAATACATCTATCTTAGAATATAGGACCAAAACCTCTTTTAGTCCTTAAGGTGACCTAATCCCATTAGGCCTTCATTAGAGCATGTTATACTTTAACTTTTAATGCTTCCAAACTCCATAAAAACTAGGATTAATTCATATATAATTAAAATATACCTTATCCAACTTAATTTTAGGTCTAAAACACCTTTTATGTCCAACTACCACTTAAACCCCTTATCAAAACACTATTCACAATAGGCTTGTGCATACACAAAAAATATGTCTTGAATAACAAAATCATAAACACAATTTTTTTGAAAAACCATGGAAAAAATAAATATATAAACCTAATTACCTAATCATAATTAAAAACTTCATTATATTTTCAACTCAATGTATATGGACTCTTCATTTTATGCACTAGAGGGACCTTAAAACACTTTTTCATGAATTAACCTTAAAAAATTTAACCTAAAACTTGGTAAAAAATCTTAAAAAACATTACACACTTATTTAAATTCTCATATACTCATATTTTCCTTGTAAACTAATCTTGATACCCCATCTAGTTGCCATCTCTCTCTCTTTGCTCTTTAGGCCTTAACCTGCAAGTCACATTGGGTCTTAAATATCACCTTATATTCACTATCCAAGGTTTGAAAACTTCACTAAAATTCTCAAAAAATTTCAATCATCCTTAATATGTCTTGATAATATCTCATGATGCCTCATTAGGCCAAGCATGATCTAGAAATGGTTTAGTTGTAGACTAGATCTGTAGGTCCTATCTCTATAGTCTCATCTTGAGATTATCCTAAGTAATTAAATGCCTCATATACATGGTAAATAAACCTTATATATCCTCTTATTCCTATATTAATTCACCAATCCACCATGCTCAAACCTCTTTTACAAGGACTTTTCAAACCATGACTAGTCTTAGGTTACTCAAACACCTAACCTTCATGTCTCTTTTCATGATCTAAATACCTCAATATCATGATCAACATATCACTCTCAT
Organism: Torreya grandis; assembly: GCA_037957365.1. NCBI lineage: Eukaryota > Viridiplantae > Streptophyta > Pinopsida > Cupressales > Taxaceae > Torreya > Torreya grandis. The sequence goes on from JARHVA010000444.1 coordinate 3,620,869, forward strand.
GAAATATAACAAATTACCATGATCACACACTACCACACATATTCTCACATGCTTGAGACCACTCATATCACCAAACAACCAATCCATTGCCTTCACATAAGGTCTCTTTATGATAAGACTATGCTTAGACTACTTAATCACTTCTCCTCAAAGATATTCCTTACAACACTTATGAAATATTATATACCTAACTATCAATACCATAAAATTCTAAACAACTTCTTACATGCCTAAACTTACTCACTTTACCATACTACCTGCACATACCTTCTCACAAGGTCTAGATAAGGCTTTACAAGACACCTTGATGCCTTGAAATATTCTTTATATATCATGACATTAACTTAACATAAAAAAATTATATATGAGAAAATTTTACCTATACCTTTATCATTCATGGAAATCACTACATACATTTAATGCTCATTATCTTATCACGACATACACTACCAATTGACCTTGCTCATCTAGACACTAGTCTAAAAATAACTACTTGACATCAACCTCATTCATCATGATTATATTATCTTTAATATTATATACCTATCACATAAAGCATAAATTATAACAATTAAAACACTATGCCAACATATCTTGACATTAATGACATCATCTTCACATTGATGATAACACTATGCCAATAAACTCCTCTTTTGTTATTGATGGAAAAACACATTACAAACTGATCAATCTCTTCTCCCCTCAATCTGGTAAATCTTCCTTCATGAAATTTTATCCCCATTTGAAATTAATGACAAAGTATCATACATACTATAATTTATAGAATCAGACATTCTCCTTCTTTGGAAACTATACTATAAAATTACAAAATGAATTAGAGCTATCAAGCTCCACTTAGATCAAGCATAGTCTCTAAATGAACTCTAATCACAAGACCATACATCTTATCCTTTACATGACTAATATCTCTCAAACTCACTAGGTTACCTCATTTGTTCTTATCTGACAAAGATCTTATTTAAATAGACTCAAGTATACAAGACTACTCACCTTCTTTTATGCACCTTAATTTCATAGATATGAATGATATCCTACTTGTCTTCATGATTTTTCACACCTTTTCTATATTACACACCTACTCTTGAAGTTCATGAATTATTTGATTAGCTCCCCCTTTGTCCTTATAGATTTTGATTCACATAATGAATAACAACCTTTTTCTTTCCTCCTTCATGCTTAATTGGACCTTTAACCTTTGTTCACACCATCAAGAATTTGTTATCACAATCTTAGCTCCATAAGCCATATCTAATCCATATATATCATGACAATCTTTTTTGAATTAGATCACTATGTATTAGGTCTATAAAACACCTATTTCACTATATATCAAAATTTTATTATGTTTTATCACCTTCAACTCACACTACCAGGGCATACTAAGCATATAAACCACTGATACATGACCTAAAATTCATCTTCAAATATTTATAGCAATCACACTTCAATTCTTATGAGCATATAACATCTCTATAATCAATGTTTATCCACCATGTCTATTAGGTCTATCTACAATCAAAGATGTTCCAAGGGAATAATTTAGTCCTTCATATTGGAGTAGAAATCATTCATGTCATGTAAATATGGTTGATCAAATGTTCTTCTTGCATCAATCTATAATATTAATGTTTTTCAATCCACTATTACACAAACCTCATCATGACATCTTCCTTACATCATTTTGTCAACTAGGTCTATGTTTTCATAATTCATTATGATAGACCTCTATCATAACTTATCTTCTTCATGATAGGCAAACTGAGTATATAAAACATGTTCCTTGGTCTTATATGATCTTAAGGTCATAGTGGTGCACATAGGACACTCAACTCTCTCTCATAACTAGCTCAATAAATATAATTATGAAACAACTCAAAAATCATGCTCCCCTTATGTCTTCACAACTTTATCACCATATGAACCAATAGTACACATAGACCATCTCTAGCATAGATCAAGCACCTTGGTACCAATACCAAATCTCAACATATATCAAGCTCAACTATAATGATATATCAAAAACTTACCTCTCAACATGCCAAAAGACCATACTTCTAGCTTAGACTCAACAATCTTTAACATGTCTTCATACCTTCTTGTCATATAGAACTTATTAAAGGTCAATAAGCACCCACCATGCTTCCACTTACAAATGAGTGATACATGAATACTAATATAGTTACCCATTTCATAGGATATTATAACAACACAAATTTAAGAGATTCCTAGATCTCCATGCTCTCATAAGAGTGAGTATTCTTTAACATCCTTCTAGGCTTGACTTTTGATTTGGTCTCTTCATCATCCTTCTTCTTCTTGGTAAACTCTTAATTATTTGGTATACCATTTATTTTAAAGTTTGAATTTATTTAGATTTAGATTTCCCCTTATGCTCTTATTTGAATCCAAGACCTTTATTGTTATCATCATTATAATCCATTCTTGTGCTTTTTAGGATCACCTTTAGGTTGTTAGGCCTATCTCTAAGGACCTACTACGATATCAATTATTGGAGATAAAATAACTAAGAGGGGGGGGGGGTGAATTAGTGTCCTTAGAAACTTTTAATTTAACTTCAATATATATTATAATCATTCATCAATCAACATAATCATATGAGCAATATCAACTAGTCTAGCAATATAGTTACGAGAATATACACATAGCAAGTATGAACACATCATATAAGTGGGAAACCCTTATGGGGAATAAAAAATAGTGATCATATCTTGGATATATAGTTATATAAATCAATGAATCAAATTCATTTGAGCACCCACTTAGCTTGGAACACCTACCCCAATCTATCAAGCACCAACTTGACAGAGTCTTTAATAAGTATCCACTTACAAGGAAGTACCAACTCCCTTAGTGAATCAGCACTAACTCAACCACCTATTTACCAAGCACCCACTGACTAGATTATATCTATACCTTGCATAGTTTCCTTATTATAATATTAAATAGATGATGGTCCTCTTCTTTAGCTCTTCACACACTTTCATTCCTCTCAAATTTGCCTTTATATTTCTTCATTCTACTAAATCTCTTCAAGACTAATTAGGCCATATAACCTTTTTCTCCATACTCAAACCTTATATTATACATTCATTAATATCTCTCTACACACCTATGATGATCTACATGACCTCTTTATGCTCTTTTTTTGTTCTTTTATGTACTTGCACACACACTACACTAACACAAATAGGCCTAATTAGTCTTGATCTTCTACAAATCAATTAATATCACACACCTTGGTTAAAAAATTCACACTTACATACTTAAATTACCTTAAAATAGGTCTTATAACACGTTTAAAACATGAATAAAATAATACAATAGGTTGGTCATAACATATACGATCAAAACCTCTTTTAGGCCTTAAGGAGACCTAATCCCATTAGGCCTTCATTAGAACACGTTACACTTTTTATTTATTTTAAAGCTTCCACTATACACAATAGTATAAATTTATATATTATTAAATTATACCTTATCAAATTTAAATTTAGGACGAACCACCACTTGAAACCGTTCTCAAAACATTATTCAAAATAGGCATGTGCATACATAAAAAAATATGTCTTGAACAACTGAAGCATAAACAAAATTTTGATTAAAAACCATGAGAAAAAATCACATATAAATAAAAATAATGACGTCAGTTTCATCAAAAAAATTATTATATTCTTCACCTTAATGTATATAATCTCAAACTCTTCTCTACAAGATGCTTACTCTAAATTGTCAACTAGCCTCAAAACATAGTCATGGAAACTTGAAATTATTTCATCTAAAAGAACATAATCAAGGGATTTAAATAAATTAATATGATCCTAAAACATCCTTAAAATAATATCCAAAAAAAAAATCATAATATATAATGGAAACTATTGATCTTGCAGACTAGTTTATTGACCTCTCTCACAGTCCTTACTCAGCCACATAAGCCATTTTGGCTTCAATATTAGGCTAGGCAGGGTCTAGAAAGCATCTAGTTATAGACTAGATCTCTAGGTCCACCTTGAAACTCTATTGAGTGATTCAATGCCTCATATTCATGATCAAAAAAACTTATAAAAAATATTATTCCTTTTTTCATTTACTAATCCACCATGCTCAAACCTCCTTACAAGTATTTTCCATACCATGACTAGTCTTAGGTTACTCCAGCACTTGATCTTTATGTCTCTTTTCATGCTCTCAACACCTCACTTTCATGATCAAAATCTCACTCTAATTAAATATAATATATTTCCATTCTCAACCATTTCCATACATCTTCTAACATGCCTAAGACCACTCATCTCACCAAGTAACTTATAACTTTTTACATTCCTAAGCTTACTCACTTTACCATGCTACCTACACATACCTTCTCACAAGGTCTAAACAATTATTTACAAGGAAAATTGATTCCTTGACCTATTATTTCCATGTCATGACCTTAACACAACATCAACCAAGTAGATATGAGACACTTGGACCTGTACCTTTCTCTTGCATGGTAATCACTACATACCTTCAATGCTCATTTTCTTGTCACAACATACACTACCAACTAGCCTTGATAATCTATACACCATTCTTAAAAAAACTACTTTACATAAACCTAACTCATCATGATTACATTCTCTTTCATATAAAATAATTATCAAATCAAGCATCAATGATAACAATGACAACACTATGCCAACATACTTTGACATTAATGACATCAATGATAACACTATGCTAACACCTTTATCTATTAGGGTCATTTTTTCTTTGACATTACCCCTTTGAATACAAATTAAAATATTATTTTAATCCCCTAAAAGGATTTCATTAGACATAATTTCCTAGATAGGAAATTTAAAAGCCAAAGTTTGATCCATTGCCCTATCAGGATGGATATATATATCTTCACATTGGCATGATTATATCCATGAAACCACACAAATTGTATTATTACCACATATATGGTGGTTGAGGAATGTTTATAGAAAAGAGGATTTTAATTAAGTGATTTTAATATTTAAGGGATGTAATCATTATCACAAATAAAAGAATTTGACTAAGGAGATTAGAGATTTATTTAATAGGATCCCATTCTTTGAGGTTGAGGTACATTAAATGTGACTATAACTAAAAAATAAAGGTCTAAATAACATTTAGGTTGACTTTAGGAAGTTTTTTTTCTTATTTTAATCTATTTTTTTACATATTTTAGTTGTATTAGTTGTGTTCATATATTAGTTTTAGTTAAAGTTGACTACATTGACATATGAAATATAGTTTGGATTTATGAATATTGTATCATTATTGTCGATATGGTTGTAGAATAAATAAAACCTATTGTAATATACATAAAATCTTACATCATCATAGATAAATAGGCTAAAATAGAAGATTGTATTGATATAAATATAATGGTATAAATAGAATATTGAGTCACCACTGGTGGTGTAGTTGAAATACCCTTAAAAATGAAGCTACATCAACATGAGTGTGTTTCTCCATTTTTTATTATTTTTAAAAATAACAAGGTTCATAAGGTATAAAAACTATTGATTAACCTATAGGATAGGTTTGAATAATTATATAGGACTAAAGAGGTATCATAGGTTGAGTTTGAGTATGTTGAAAATAATCTATGTGAATAATAATACACTTTATACCATTGATTTTATCCATAATTTTTAGGTGGTTGCATTATTGAATTTAGCTAAAGTTTCCATGATTTTATTTGTTGGATTTGATTGAGGTTGAGTTTATATATTTGAATAGTTTTTATTATTTTTAGGTTGTTTAATATTACTTTGAAAATGATTTATAATGGATTGGTATTGATTCCAAGGTGAACATTATCTTAATTAATTATAATTATTAAGTGCATAAATTTTTAAATTTCCCTAATAAATTTTGGTAACCTTATCAAATTATTTATAATTTTATCTAACCATGGTATCTAGTTAAATTACAACCAAAGATTAAATCATATGCTAATGTTCAAAAAGAATAAAAATTATCCTAAGAATGACCCAATTGGGCATAAGACCAACAACAAAAATCATACCACATAGGTTTGGGATGAAAAGCATCAAATTATCTAGGATGAAATCCAAAAAATATTTATCTTAAGCTCTCCAATGCTAAGAGGTTGATGATTTCAATTTTATGGACTTGGTTGTGATTGGAAGGATAAGAAAATGAAAATTTATTCCCATTATAGGATAGGAAAGGCCTATATTTTACAAAAATAAATAATAGTATCATGAACATTCATCTTAGAATCATGATTATGATCATAAGTGTCACTAATACCATTATTATTTACATGTTTTTTCCTAGGTTTCATGAACATTCTAGTGGTTTTATTAGGTTGATAGGCCTCAAATTGTGTCATGAGGTGGTCCTACCTTTTATCTTCATCTAATCCATTTTCCAATTATTTAGGAGAGAGAGACTTAACAACATATTTTAGTTTTGGTGTTAATTTAGTTGTAAAGAGCTTAAAGAGGCAATCTTAAAAAAATTTATGTTTTATTTGTTAGTTAAGTATTTCCAATGTTTAATGAGGTTGTGTTGGCTTGTTATATACTTTGTTATAATTAACAAAGTTGCCTACATTATTTTTAGGTATGTCATTATATTATAATTATTGGAAAAATACATACACTAAGCCTTATAAATTGGTGATATAACTATGTTTGAGTTTATTATAGCATTTTAAATCATCACTGGTTAAGGTTTTGAAAATTAGTTTGGTAGCTAAAAAGGTGCTAATTTTGAGCCACTCCTATTATATATTCTTAAAAGATTTAAGATGTAAATCAGGATTGGTAAATTAATTATAAGAGATGGTGGGAATGTTCATCTAATATATATTTTTTTTAATATGAGGTTATTGATGGTTTTATTATAAGTAGGATGCTGAGGGATGAGATTCCTTATGATCTAATTTTGACACATTTTTGGCCTATAAAAAAGGGTTAAAAAGATGGTTTGGACATCGCTAACCACACCTTTCTAAGTGGTTGATATTTTTATATATTCAAATAATACTAAGAGGGTTCAAAACAAATGTATTTATCTCACCTATGTATGTACATGCTCGATAGTGACCCACTAGAATGTATGAAACCTATTTGGATTTTGACACTCAAATATTAATAATTTTGACCTTAATTTACATGTTCATACTTTGTTTAGACATTTTTAATTATAGTTTTTTATATTTGATTTGGGATAGTGTGTAAAAAAAAGTTAGATGTATTTCTCAATGTAAAATTAGTCTTCTAAGGGATATCCATGTGAGATATAGATAAGTTATAGATATGAATAAATATAACACTCTTTGGGTAAACTCCCTCTGAAACCAACATGTGAATCACATGGAATAACCCAAAGTAGGGATTTTAATTTGAAAAATAACCATTTGGTTAACTTGTGACATTATTAGTGAAGACATACACAATAGATAACTTGAAGACTCTAACTATTTCACCTGCTATTGGGGATGGTGGAAATATTAACCTAGAATTGGTGATAGTCTGCTTAGGATAATATAATAGTTAGGCATATACTATGGAGATATTTTATAAAAAATTAAATAATTTGGTTTGGGAGATCTCATAGATATATGAATGGCTAAGATGAAATGTGAGAATGATTCAAATTTATATTCACATTTCATGTCAAGGATATGTCAAATTTTCATTTTTAAGTGGTTAATAAAATAATTGTGTGTCTAAAAATTTCTACTTTTAGTATAGTATTTATTTAACCCTAAAATATAGATGAAGGAATATAAGGTTAAAGGGGATAAGGATAGCCTAGGTCACAAGGGTGATAAATTATCTCTATAGTAATCCAATTAATTTACAAACTCAGGTAAATAATGTTTTAATTTTAAATACTAAGATATGTAAAAATATTAATTACAACTATTGATTGATATAGCATTGAAATGAAAACAAAGTTACATAGATGGATTACTATGCACATTCAGATTTAATATAAAACAGGTTGGAGATAGACTTGATCTGGGTTCTAGATTAGTTGTTATATTCTAAGTGTCAACCTTGGATACTTATGTCAAATCTTTTGTATATCCTAGACACAAGTTTCCTAAATGCAATACTTACTAGCTCTATATTCAACCACCTAGAATATTTTGGGTTCTATGTCACTTTCAATATGGTGTGCTTAGATCTAGATCATTGGTTTTTTTTCTTTGTCAAATGATCAAAACCCTATACTACTCACACCTAGAGTGACTATGTAAAAAATGGGTTAGTAGGATAATAATGTATAAATAACCACAAATACCAATATATCAATGTATGTTAGTTTCATATCCACTACTTTGAAGAGGGCCTCTGACTGAAGTAATTCTCCCCTAATGTGTTGTCTTATGTGTACACAAGGGTGTAATATGTATAAAGTATGTACAATAATGACCTAACTTGTAACTTGGAAAACATGACTCATTCGTTGCTTCTTCAATACTTCATACTTGTAGATGTGATGTCTCTATGACTGGTATGGAAATAGGTGGAGATAGGGAATTTTTATTCACTTGAATGCTTGATTGAATGCTTTTGGTAAATTTCCTTGTTATTTATTAGGTTTGTGTTAGATGAGGAATGAATGAGGGTTGATCATGTGTGTGTGTGTGTGTGTGTGTGTGTGTGTGTCCATTTTAAAAATATATTATGTTAAATAGCTTATGATTACCATGGGTATATATTTATTTTGAAAATTTTATGACTTTAGGGAATTGGACAATTGTATTGAAATAGGACACTTGGACACAAGTGTCTAGGTAGCTGAAAAATAGACACAGGTCCAAAACTTGTCAAGACATGAGATAAGTAGGTTTATAGAGTTCTAAGTATGATAGAATGTTTGATTCATCAAAATAACATTGGTCAGACTAATATATAAGTAATAAACATAAATAGATAGTAGATGCAAGCCTCTCAATAGTATGAAAATGTCTAAATCTAATAGGAACAACTAAAGTCTATATTTTCCAAGTGTACAAGACTAAGGTGATATAATATTTAGATTTAGTGTCTACATTCTCCCCCCTTTATATCTATAAATTAAATTTATAGTTTACAAGAAAATAAATACATTCCTTGGTGTGTATAACACACCTAAATTTGCATAAGCCCAACATGGGTGCATTAATAGAGACTAACTTACACCCAAGTTCATGTTATAGTATATAATGAATTCATATAATCTAAAATTGAAATAGAAATATCAAGCTTTACCTTACCTTATAGAAACTTGATTTGGAAAAATGTATCATTATGAACCATTTAAATTGATATTAGGACAAATGTATATCTAGAATGGTGTGTGTGTGTGTGTGTGTGTGTGTGTGTGTGTGTGTGTGTGTGTGTGTGTGTGTGTAGAGAGAGAGAGAGAGAAAGATAGAGAGAGAGAGAGGGATTAATAGGCAAACTTTCCCCCGACATTGGAAAAAATGTGAGTTTCAATCTAGTAGTTGAGATTAGCTCAACTATGTAACCCAATCATACTTATAACATGGTGAGTGTGATTTGATCCAAGTCAACCCACACTATAAATTTGGTGATTTTGGATGATGTAACAAATTCCAACTTATAAAGTTGGTAATATTGAATGATTTAATCACATCAGCCATACCAAACGTGAATAAACTATTGTATTATATTAGCTCAATAATAATCCATAATAGTCCAACTTAGTGACCTAAAATTCATAGATGTATTTTTAAATAAAAACCTAATTTTGATTTTATATTTTAGGTGTTCTTTTCATAGCATATTAACCTCATATATGTCTCATGTTAAAACCTAACTATAATGGTACTATATAACTATACTAAAAATGTGTATTAGAATCATATAACTATGTAATTTGGCTAATTTACAACTATTTAAGTGAGAATAACATGTTTACATAACATGCCCCCACTAAAATCTAAAATTAAGAGCTTGTATAAGTGTTGATACATGTTTCCATAACATGCCCCCACTATATATCTAAATCTGGTGAACTATAACAAATATGTAGAAAATGTTTTCATTACATGCACCCACTTATATATGAATCTATAACTATGAAAAATTTAGAATCCATTTCTCTATGACATGCCCCCATTAGTATCCCCCTTTTTGAGGTGAGGTGAATTAGAAATCGGTAGTTTCCTTACCTCAAAAGGATGATATAACTATATAATCTATGTATAACCATGTAGCATATAGGAGTAACATATCTAATTAGATATATAAATTAATTACATAGTATGTGATCACATGAAATCCTAAAAATTCATGATGTTAATCATGGTAATTTCTATATAGTAATATTAAAAGCTCAATAAGTAATCAAGAACACACATAAGAGCACTCAAAATAAATTTAAAATACAATGGTCCAACAAGACCTCAAATAATGGGCATCTTCAAATGTCACACAATCAAAGGTACATGAATCAATAAAATTTCCACAAAGAAAGAGATGACATACTCAAATGTCCATATGATAAGTCAAGACATATCCAAATTTCAAAATAACTAAACAAAGGAAAGGATGTCACAAACAAAGGAGCATATTCAAATTCTCAATAATCAAGGTATTGTATTCAAGTAAGTGCATAAAGGAAAAGCATAATCAACCAACATAAACATAGCATACTATCCCTTGGATATATGTGTTATCAAAAAAATCAATTATATAACATTTAAAGTACATTATGAAAGATACAAGCATGAACAATGCATGTGTAATTGCATAAGTTCAAACACGATAATGTAAAGTGATTATAGAACTATATAACTTGTGTATCAAAATCAAAAAATTAGATGCCCCAAATGTCTAGGACATGAGTTTAAGGAAGGTCCAACATCTATAAAATAGTATATCATATATATTTGTATGCCTTTATTAAACTCAAATTATATGTGAAACTTGTGTATATATGAAAGTATTAATATGCCATCTACCAACATGAAACCAACAACATAGATGCCAAGGAACTAATAGAACATGTAATGGTGAAAACATTTTTGGATTTTTAAAATATTTTGATTTTTTTTTTTTAATTTTTAAAAATAAATAACTATCGAATGATCTCATCTAATAGATTATCATGGGTATCTCCCCACTGGGAACATGGTATCTTAAATTGATGGTACTAGTAATGAGCATGTGTAATATTTGGGACTATAATGTATATAATGCTCTTCATATTTATAGTAGGACTCTATGGTTGTGAATAAATAATAGAATTAATTGGGGTAGTGGAACCCATTATTGAGTGCTCAGTGGTTTATTTGAAGTAGCATCAATAGAAACATGTATAGTTGATATAGATATTTGAATATGGTGTGTAGTAGATAAGAATTTTATGGAATCTATTATGCAATGGTCTCTAAATTATCAATTTAATATAAAGGGGGATTTCATATTTTTTACCCTCTCATAGAGGATTAATCTTAGTAGGTCTGATAATTAATTATCTAGGTATAAACATTTCTTGTTCAAGTGGATGTTCATATAGAATTCCAAAAACTATAATAACCCAATTGGATTGAATGTATTTTATACACCCATCCACTCTAGAAGGTACTTATCAAAGTGTATGTATAAAAGATAATCCCAAGAACATTTCAAAGACTCCCATATAGGGTATAATTCAAAAGGTAGTAACCACATGTGTTGAACCCACTTATAAATGTAGTAAGTCTATCTCACTAAAAACATTTTGTGATGAACCATCAAATACTCTAATTGATTTGGTTAAAGGATTTAAATCATTGTTTATTATGTCAAATAAATTTTGAAGTGATAAGAAATGAAATAATATTAATCTAAGATAAATTCAACCTAAGATATATCAACAAACAAAGAAAACACAAACTTATGCTTCAAATGTGCAAGCTTTCTCCATTGTGATGTAAACTTGATTTGCTCTTCGAAAATGTGGTGCTCACTCTTCAAATTAAAAGGGGAATGGGTAGAATTTTGGTGAAAAATGAGTTTTTTTATGCTTTGATTATGAATATAACTTCATTATCATAAGTCTATATTCTAAAGGATTCAATTTCAAGACTCTTGAAAATGAAGGTTTTCAGGGTTATTTATAGATTTTTTGGAGGAAGATCCAATGGTGGAGGATTATTTGGATTTATTAAATGATCCAAAAAAATCAAAGGTTTCTAATGATTCCTCACCCATGAGGATGAAGACCATTTCAAATGGTTGAGAGAATTATGGGATTGGATAGTTGAGTCAGTAGTAATAAGTCAAACTTCTTGACAACTCAAGGGATGAGTCATAGGAGGTTGAGAAAGTTATTGGTTTGGTTGGGATGAGGGAGACAAAGCTGCAAGATGTTGGATGAGGTGTAAAATATGGATATAAAGTATGCAGAATTGACTAATTTGGCTTATTCAATTATTTTGGAGAGAGATGTGATGAATTGTTTTAATAATAATTATTAATATATTTTAAGTGTATTTCAACATTAAATGAAATTTAGGTGTTTTATGAAGAAGTAGAGTGTTGATGATTAAGAAAAAAAAGTTGCCCCAAATGAATGATAATTAGTATTATGATGACCCCTTAAGGTTTTGTGTGATAAAATGGACAAATGCTCAAAATTGATGAAAATAAGAAATAGACAAATTGAAGTGGATGAATGATAAATCAATTTACTATAGAATCTATGTCAAACTTGAAATATGGTGGTTTTGTAAAAAGGTTACCCCTAGTTAATTAAAACTATATTATGGATTTGAAAAACAATAGTTTTATGATTTAGAGATTGCACACCTAATGTTTTGCTAATGCTGCAAAGATCAATTAAGAAGTTTTGGGAAAGATATATCCCAGTAATAATAAATTGTGTATTGAAAAATTAAAAAAAGATATTGAATTTGCAACTATTTGTATTTATTTTACACAGATAGATTGTTGTAAGATTTTAAAAATAAATTCAGAATAAATTGATTTAATGTATCTAAAATTTTGAAAAATGGATGAAGAATGAGTAAGATGAAGGGATGGGGGGGAGTATTTGCTAGGGGAGAAAAATATAAGTAGAACAAATGGGGTATATAAAATCATTTGTATAATTTTAATTTTCAAAGTATTTGCTAAGTAAATTGATTTCAGAGTTTTTCACTAAGACCTTGGAGGAAACATGAACTATATTCCACACCATGAGCAGAGTGAGTGTGGAGATTCTATAGACCTGAGAGGAGTGGCCCTCCAGTAACTCTAAATTTGAAATTTTTTACATTTATTGTCATTAATTAGGGCATAAAGATGGAAAAAATTAATTTGTTATTTTCAAAATGGTGATTTTGGAATAAAAATTAGTGATTTCATTGTAGGGAATAGTAATTTCATAAAAGAGAGTAGAAAATTTGTAAAACATATAAGAAAAATCACTTTAGGTGAAAAATATGATTTCTCTATTTAGTAGTAGTAAAATTTTGAAACATGGTAGATAAATCATTGGTCAAAGAAGTGATTTTGTTTGAGGTAGTAGCAAATGTTTTGGAAAGTGTCAAAGGTGAATTTGAAGGGATCAATAGCAAATTTACATAATGTAGGAGTGAAATTGTGTTGTAGACAATGAAATAAAAATGATGAAAGTGAATGAATGAAAAATGTTTGTTTGATTTTTGTTGATTGATTAGAATGTATTGATAAAATTAAATTTAATGCTGAGTAAAATTAATTAAATACTAGTGTATGTGATTTTTAAGAGGTATTGCTAGTGATTTTGACTTGGGAGTAGATGTTTGTAGTTATGGCATGGATGGTGAGCTTCATATAGTATGATTTTAACATGTTAGAGGTGAGATAATTATAATACATTAAACATATGATGGAAGTTCAAGTAGATAGATATATATTGACAACACTTACTGAGAGATGGCATAGTGAGATGAACACATTTCACTTTTTGACATGGGAGATGACTATCACATTGGGACATGTATTGGATTTTTGTTATTTTGATATGAGGTAGAGGTGTATATTAGGTACATGGTCCATAGGATATTACATTATTCAAGGTTTTGGGTGATGGGTTTATTCCTATTGTTAGAGGCAGTATTGATGTAGACTATTATAGCAGTTTAGAGATGGATTGTTTGGATATCATACTAATGGATATTGTTAGTGGAATTTTTTTACCTAATAAGAATGGGAGGGTATGTCCTAGGTCTCTAATATGTGACTGGAGACATGATGGATATGGGTGAGATATTTTCATGGGGTCCATGCATGTTAGCACATTTATACCATGATTTACATCATTTAGTGTATTCAGGTTATATAGAGATTAGCCTATCCACATTACTATAGATTTGTTATTGGGAGCACATTGTGATAGAGAGGCTAGTACAACATAAGATCACTTAGTCTCATGATGATCCATTGGCATTTAGATTCCACATGATTATTGGGACACACAGACTACACTTAAGAGATATGGACTTTTATAGGAGGGCTATAAATGAGTTAGGTGATGACTAGATCACCTGAAGACCTTCTAAGGAGATTATGTTTTAGTGGCCACATGAGGATATTCACATGGAATATATGATTATCCATTATTATATTATTAGGATACATGATTATATCATAGATAGATATCACCTAGATAGGATGATGAGATAGTTTAGTGTGAGGTCGTATATACTAGCTGGGCCACATGTTTTTGCATGATCAATGAGGGAGAGATCATAGTGGGGTATGACCATTTATCTAGACATAGATAATCATAGATATAAATAATTATATACTATTATATGGATTTATTAGAGAGATATCATTGATGCAAGAGTGGTTGATGAGTATCCATATTGGTAGGCTCAATAGAGACCGATTAGATTAACTATTCCATATGCACCACCATGAATATGGAGGCAAAGGTTGGTGTCTATTATAAGTAGATATCCATGAGGTAAAATATTGGGAGCCTAGATTAAGAGGTTGGTTACAAGAGATAGAGGATGAGAATGAGCATGAGCATGGGGCAAAGAATGTGTTATGGAGGCTAGTTAGTTCCATGATATGTAGATTACAGACATAGAGAACATAGAGATTTTATACAAGGCAGGAGTTGATATTGATGTTGACATGGGGATGGACCTATATATGAGGCATAAGGTTGGATTGGAAACTCCATTTATATAGTTGGATAGTGAGAGTGATGATGGTGCATGATAGGATGTGACCATGAAAGCAATAGATGACACCTAGACAAATAGAGGGGATGTTGTTGGTTCTTCACATGCTCCAAGATCTATGGAGGACCATGCACTTATTGATAGACTCTGAGAGGATATTAGATATTAGGATAGAGAGATTGATAGATTAAACTAGGAGGTTTCCAAATTATTGGGTATAGTGGATGATAGAGGGGATTAGATAGATGAGATTAGATTATTATAGTCTGAGGTGGATAAATTCTAGGGTGTTATATATGGGATAGATGGGGATGGCATGGCTACAACATTGGTTACACATTATTTAGAGACCTATATGTAATATTATACAACACTCACACAATGTTATAGGTAGGAGAGAGATATAGTTTAGACTAAGCTAGCATAGGAGAGAATACTACTAGATGGATAGGGATAGATTGCCACTTTGGATAGACTGATGAGGGTCATGGACCAAGCCACATATTACAAGAGTTTTTATGAGGAGGTTTTACCATGTACTCAGAGGGCACCATATTTTAGGGAGTACTCTATGAGATGGTTGGCATCTACTATATCTATTCATATAATGGAGTCAAAGAGGTTAGTGGGATAGGTACAATGTGTGATGGGTCCTTTCTGAGGCACACCAAAACATGAAGAGCTATTCCTAAGACTATACACTCTATTTGAGGGACAAGATAAGACATAGACATAGGGGATATTTGATAGATGGATTTATTAATGTATACATATTTTTAGATGTACGTTTTTATACACACACACACACACACAGAGAGAGAGATATATATACACACACACACACACATAATGATTTATGAGAATTTTTACTATGTGGTGTGGAAATTTATGTACTTTTTATTGATTTGCATGGAATTTATACATGATTGATATATGTATTGATATATTATAGCACTAGTTATATTTCCTCTATTTTGATTTACATTATCATGTTTTAATTATTTCAACATATTTATTATGGATGTATGACTTATGTATTATTGGGTGATGTCTATGGATTTAAAATGTTACATAGCTAAATTTTTATTTTTTTTTGTTCTTTGCATTGGATTTCCAGCAATATTTAATATTTGAGCTTTGAGCACCCTGATTTTTAATATAGCATAAAACACATTACCACCAATCATATTGAATAATCATGATGAATGTTGATGTTTTAAGAATATGAACAAAAATAAAAAATAAATTGTGTAAAATCAAATTACGTCATGATATAGTGATACCATAACCATACTATATATGTATTTCACAAAATAATCTTTGTAAAACATACAAAAGACAATTATTTAAAGAATATTTGACAACAAAAGATAAACCCAAATGATTTTAAACATAAAAAAAATGTTAATTAAATGATAATAACATAAAAAAAAATAAAGAGTAACTCAAACAATAGAAGTTTATCACAATTGACAAAGTAAAGGAAATAACCATTGGAATGGCTATAGATAAAAATGCAATGAAATAACTAACTGAATGGATAAGCAGAAAAAAATAGATAAAAATAACTAAGTGAATGGTTAGAGATATAAAAAAACAATACAATAATAAAGAAAAATAATATATGTAAAAATAAAAGTTGTAAACAAAATAAAACCAAGAAAGAACTAGACAATTGTAGCCAAGAGAAATGCTAGATACTGAACAATCAAGGCAGAAGTTGAAGGATAATTTAATCCACATTGGGGAAATGGATGATGGGGAAGATGGTGGTAAAAATAACCCTAATTAACCCATGTCTTTAAGCACTACCTACATAATCCACCTTAGACAAAATCTATATGAGGATATTAGGCCAGATGTAGTTTTCCTAATATGAGAAGTGATGAGAAATTTAATGATTGATGAATAATTTTGAATGTTTTGATGAAAAGGATACATAAGTGACCCACCCCAGAATGAGTGAATCATGTGGGAAATATTTTAGAATGGTGGATGTGTGTGTGTGTGTGTGTGTGTGTGTGTTTTGTTTTTTTTTTTTTGAAATAAGGAATAAGACATTTTTATTCTATCATGAGAAAAATTTCAATTTCACATATAGGAATAACAACCCTAAACTTAGCATGTTATAGGATAAATGACTAACAACTAACAAAATGATAAAATTGAGAATATAAAATGCATAACTAAAAGGTGATTCCCCTAAGTAACTATGGTAAGTATAGATAATGGTTTACACATGGTGCCATAAGCCTCATTTTCACCATAGTATTTATCTAAAGTGCTAGTAAAATATTTTTCACATCTAGATGATCTATGTACACATTTGTTTCTTTTTTAATTTTTCTCTATATTTTTATTTATTTATTTATATATATATATATACATATATATATACATATATATATATACATATATATATACATATATATATATATACATATATATATATATACATATATATATACATATATATATATATACATATATATATATATACATATATATATATACATATATATATATATATTTAATTTTTATCCTTGGATATATCAATAATAGAATATAAAATAAATTTAGGCATAGAATATTTTAAGGTTCATGATGTTAATATGTTCATCAAGTTCCTCACTATCTTTTGTGGCTAGTTTGTAAGATCCTAATCCATACTTGGAAATAAAAATGAATGGACCTAACTAGTTAGGCTCAAATTTTCCCTTCTCTCTCTCTCAACATTAGTGTTTCATTGATTCTCTTTGAGAATAAGATCTCTGATTGTAAATTCCCTAGATTTAATTCACTTATTATAGATATGATGAAGGCAATTATTGTAGACTTGCAAATGGTTTAAATCATTGAGTCATTTATCATCCAAGAGGTCAAGTTCACTCAGGTATGAAGTTAAGTATGATTCTTCATCTATGATTTATTGTAATTATATTTGCAAATATGGAATCCTGACCCCAATGAAAATAATATATCCACTACCATAAATGAGGGAATAAGGGGTTGCCCCCATATGTGTGTAGATACAAGTGAAATATTCCAAAAGGGTGGGATATAACTACATATTTCAATCTCAACCAACTTCATTAATAACTCTCTTAATAATATATTAAATATTTTTATTTATTGCCTTAGCTAGGTTCTTTCCTTATGGGTAGGAAGGAGTGGACCATCTTTGTTTGATATGATAGGTTTGGCAAAGATGATTAACATCTTTATTTATTAAATATTTACCATTGTCAAAAATGAGAGTGGAAGGAATACCAAAGTGGTAGACAATGGGGTTGAGGATAAACTTGGAAATTTGCTTTCTAGTGACATAGGTAAGTGGCATTGCCTCGACCCACTTGGTAATTTACTCAATTATTGTTATAATATGATTTTGTCTACTAGAAGAGCTAGGATTTATTTTCATAATAAGGTATAACCCCCATGTGTGAAATGTCAAAGGTGTTGTGATAGGTTGTAAATGTTATTAGGGGAAATGGATAAGATATCCATGTCTTTGACAAGGTATACACTTTTTTACATAGGTGCATAAATCATATTCTATTGTTGTCCAATAATAACCTATTCAGATAAGATTTTTCACAAGTACCATACCACTTGAATGTGATCCACAAATTCCCCCATGAACTTCTCTAATTATCAAACTAGACTCTTTATAATTTAAATAGTTCAGAAGGGTTCTAGCATAGCCATGATGATATAGGGTGTTTTGAAGTATTGTATAGTGAGATGTGAATTGAATAAAGGATTTGCATTAGTTAGATGATAAGTTAGATTAGATGGTATGGTTATGAAGGTATGTATAGATATCATAGTACCATATAGAAGTGGGACCAACCACCTCACAAACCATTTTTGAATTAGGTGTATCATAATCTGGTATCCTTAATTACTCAACCATAAATTAGTTATGTTTTGTGCTCAAATCTAGTAAGGATCTAATTGTTACCATAACATATATTATTTGGTTGTTTATTCTTGATACTTATCCTAATTGGATGTACTTAAAATATGATATCAAACTATCCACCATCTTATTTTAAGGTATTAGTTTATCATCATGAGCTTGGAATTCATTATTTACTTGATTAATGATAAGCTTATAATTATTAAAAATAAAGAGATGTTGGATCCCCCACTGAATTGGCATATTGAGGCCTGTTATGAGACCTTCATATTTTACTATGTTATTTTTACAAGGGAATTCAATTCATAATGATTTAGGAATGAAATCCCCCTTAGGTGTTACCAACAAGATACCTTCCCCAAGCCATGATTTGTAAAAGAACCATCAAAGAAATTCTGTCAAACTAGGGAGTTATCTATAGACTTGATTGCATCATCTAAGAATTCTATAATGAGAGGTTCTTTACCATTGATTCATGATTTTTCCAATAGATCTTCTATAACTTGTCCTTTTATTTTTTTTCGGTTAACATATTCTAAATCAAACTCACTAAGAAGCATAACTCACTTAGCCATCCTACCTATTAGAGTAGTTTGGGATAAGAGATATTTAAAAGGGTTAATCTTGGTGATGATTTTTATTTGATTATTAAGCATGTAATGTTATAGTTTTGGGGAAGAAAAAATAACTTCAAAACAAGTTTTTTATATTTGAGAGTAATTAAGATTATAGTATATCAATGTTCTACTCAAGTAGTAGACTATTCATTCTTTCTCATTATCATCATTTTATGCTAACAATGCTCTAACTGCATATTGAGTAGCTAGAATGTATAATAAAAAAGGATTACCCATAACATGTGGCATCAAAACTAGTGGGTTTGAAATATATTGTTTGATTTTGTTATATGCCTTTTAATAATTTTTGGTCCATGTAAAAAGAGTATCCTTTTTTAGTAAAAAGGTGAATGGGTGACATATGTCTACAAGATGAGATATAAATCTTTTGATTGCCTATATTTTCCCTTGTAGACTTATAATATATTTAATATTAAGTGGAGGCATATCCATGATAGATGAAACCTTTAAAGGTTAAACTTTAATGTCATGTTTTGAAACAATGAATCCTAATAACTTTCTTGATGTTATACCAAACACACATTTCTTTAGATTTAACCTCATTTTGTACTCTCTCATGCACTCAAAAATATGGTGAATCACTTGAGGGTGATCTTTCCTAATTTTATAATTATCTAGAATATCATCTACATAATATTCCATAATATCATTAAGCATGTCATAAAAAATAATAGTCATTACCTAATGATATGTAGCCCCAACATTTTTCAAACCAAAAGGCATCACCTAATAGAAAAAATGTCCTCTATGGAGTTGTAAATGTCATTTTGTGTTGATATTCAATAGCAATTTGTATATAATTATAAATTGAAAAAAAACATCCATTAAAGATAGCATATCATGGCCTATAGTTGAATCGATAATCATATCTATGTTAGGCATGAAAATCATCCTTAAAGCATGATTTATTTATATCACAGAAGTCTATGCATACTTTAATCCATTTAGGTTTATTATAAACTAGTACAATGTTTGATATCCAATCTAAGTATTCCATTGGATGTATGAAACCAATGTCCAACTACTTCTTTAGTTCTTCCTTTATCAGTAGTGAAATCTTGGGATACATTTTATGGATCTTATATTTTATAGGTTTTGCATCTAGATGTACCACAAGGTGGTGAACTACTAAATTTATATCTAATCCTATCATATCATCATAATACCATGCAAATATGTCAAAAACCTAATGAA
This sequence comes from Torreya grandis, assembly GCA_037957365.1. Classification (NCBI taxonomy): domain Eukaryota; kingdom Viridiplantae; phylum Streptophyta; class Pinopsida; order Cupressales; family Taxaceae; genus Torreya; species Torreya grandis. The sequence goes on from JARHVA010000444.1 coordinate 3,641,834, forward strand.
TCAGTAGTGTAAATATATCCCTTTCCTTTTGAGTGAGTGATATAGAAAGTTTTATCATCTTCAATGCCAATGTTTACAAGAATGATTTATTCAACAAGTAGACTTGACTCATATTTATAATCTAGGGGTGGTTTATGAATATGGAAGTATTCCTCAAATTCTACTTATTTGGATGTGGAGGCAAAACTGATAGAGTAATGTAATTTTTGTTTTGCAAAATAAGTTGAATCTGCTAGTTATATTAGAAATCCTTTTTTGTGGTCATCTACTAGAATTTGATCTCTTATTCTGAAGAATTTAGATATATTTTCATCATTATAAAAATGATCCAACTAAGGTATGGATAATTGGTCCCATTAGATGAGAGACGGATATGCAAGGTCAAGTGTAAAGATGGCATTTCCATGGAATAGGTTGGTAAGGGCAAGAGCATTAAAATGGTTAATTATGAAACCTACCTCGCTATCAAAAGAATCATCTTCTAACTCATTAGAAGAGTCACTCTGGGAGAGTGTAAGATACACATTATATGGGTTCATTCCTAGACCATGATTCACCTCATCTACTTTTAATGTTATAAGTTCAATGGCACCTTGTTCATGAAGGCTAAGACCTTTTCCTTTATAGCTCATTATTTTGCACAAGATGGATTTTACAATGGGATATTTATTGTTATAAAATAAAGTAGTTAATTTGTGTTAATATATCCAATAAGAATTTGAATCATCAATATGTTCATCAAAAAGAAGGCCTCCCTCGATAAACTTCATTTGATCAAGCTTATAAACCATTCTTTTATCCTTTAGATGGTGATGTCTACCATAGTCATTTGAAATTATATGTATTGTAATTGTGTAAAAATCTTGGATGTTGTACTCATTCATGCCTTGATCAATTATTTTAAAATAGGAAGAGGTGGATGAGGATGCTTTGTTGGTAGATGGTGGATTGGATGTTTGCTCAATAGAATAATTATTGGAGCTTGGTTAATGGAAGGTTGATTTGAATTTTGATTAGTTCATGTATTTAAATCTTCAACATATGGTTGGTTAGATGCTTCTTGGGTTAATGATTTTTCAATGGATATGGAAGGAGTTGGTGTATTAATCTAACCACTAAGGGTAGGTGTTTGAAATAAACTTATAGGATTTACATAGTTTTCAAGTGAAGGATAATCATCAACAAGGGTAAAATTATCATTTGTGATTGGTAGATAGTTTTTTTCTTGATATTTACCTTCCAATAGCTTGTAATATTGGAAGGGATGAGGATCACCTTGTATAGTTACTTCCATTCTTGAATGGGAGAATTTCAAACATTGGTGAAGAGTGGATGGAATAAAATTCATATAATGAACCCATGGGCATATAAGGAGTATATTATATGGCAAATCAACATCTAAAAATTAATAAGAGTTTCCTTAATGACAGACCCTACCATCAATGGAAGATGGATTGTGCCAATAGACTGACACTCATTATCATTGTACGCCTTTATATTAATGATATTTTATTCTAATGGTGTTATTAGATACATGAGATGTTTTATGATTCTTAGTGTATATAGATTAAAGGCCAAACCATTATCTATAAAAACCCTTTTTAAATTGTGCCTAAAAATAGTAACATCTATATACAATGGGAGGTTATGATCTGAACTGAAAGGAGAAACATCTGAATGATCAAATGTTACTTGATTATTTGTTGCCAAATAACCTATTAAAACTTATAAATTTATAGTATTAATTATTTTAGGGACATTTGAATCTTGTATAAATTTATATAAAATATATTTATACATAGGGGGAGTCTTGAGAAGATCTAAACTTGAGATATTGGTTGGTGTTTTTTCAACATGGTCAATAAGGTTGTACTTACATTTAATATTAGAGGGAGATTCACTCGATAGGGTAATATTTGTACATATTGTGATGATGACACATTTATATTATGGTAAATTGATAATGTTAACATGTATATGCATCATATCAACACTATTGATTATGGAATCAAATGTATGACTATCTTGATTAACATTACTTGATTCTAGTTTTTCTTATTTTTGCTTGATTTTACCTTGACCATGATTAGGTAATGGGTCTTGATATATCCCTAAATTTTCATTTTTATATTATTCAGGTGATGTATTTTTAACTTCTATGTCACCTCTATAAATGAGGTATTGAACATAGTGTTTAAGGTGTATACATTTATTTTTTGAATGCCCTTTAATCTGATGGTATTCATAGTATTCATCTTATTTGTACCAATCAGGTTTGGGAACATTTTCTTCAAAGGATTTTGTGTTTATCCATATATTCATGTTTTCATGGGCCAAATTTGAAAAAAAATTCTTGTAAGTGTCACCCAATTGAGTGAACTTATGTTTAGGTCTCCTTTGTTTTAGTTACCCACCAAGAATTGCAATGTTGTGAGTTGATTGGTTGTATATTTATGTTTTCAAGTTTTGAATCTATTTTACATTAGTTACACTATCTCCAAAAAGAATTTTTATTTTTTTAAAATAATTTTGGTTTGTCTATTGGTTTTGAGTAATTATTATTATCTAGTTTAAATATTTTGATTACACCTCTATTAATCAACATTCTTTCCACTTGAATTCATTTTTCAATCATCTCATCAAATGGTCTTAGGAAAAGAAGCAACAAGTGTTCTCCTAAATCTTAGTTTAAGTTGTTCATAAAATTGTCTACTAGCTCTATTTTAGGAAATGACCATGTAAAATGACTTTTCATTGCTCACCATCTTTGTAGCAAGGAAGCAAAAATTTCATCATTTCATTGTTTGGTGTTATGCATATTTAAATTGGTCAAGTCTTTTTCAATATTGGAAGAGAAGTGTCAAAAAAACTTTTCAAATAAGTCTTGTATTGTGAAAATTTAAAGTGGTCAAGTATTTTTCAATATTCTAAGATAAGTGTTCAACAAACTTTTTAGATAAGTCTTCAAAAGTGAAGATAGATCCTTTCAAAAGTTGTGATAACCATTCAAAGGATTAGCATGTGAGACTTTGTGAAAATAAATGTAATATGAAGTCATTACTATAAGTAACATCTACACATGTGTGAAATAGTCCATTTAGATATTCCCTAGGATCTCTTTTACCTTTATACTTATCAAATTTTGGGAGTTCAAAGTATTTAGTAAAAAGTGTAGTCATTTTACTCACATCATATGGATATGAGAAAATTTCCTCAAACATAAATTATTTTTTCTAATTATAAGAGCCATCTTGAAAGCCTTGAATTCTATCCTTTACGATTTATAATTCTTGCATGAAATATTGGGATAGTTGGTCCATTTAACTTAATGAATTAGGTGGTTAACTTATAAATTGATTTGTGTTTGGGAGGGTGTGTTGATTAAAATTGTTTTGAGTTTCATTGTTGAAGTTAATGTTTTGAATATGTCAAAAGGTACTAGAGTTATAACCAAGGTTTTGATTTATATTAGAACAAAAAATTTATTGATTTGAATTTGGGTAAAAACCAAAATTGGCTTAATTTGCATTTGGATTAAAACCAAGGTTGGGATTTTGTGTAAAATTTGAATTTGTTTTATTTGGATTTAGTTTGAAACTTGAATTGTTTGTTATATTTGCATTGAATTTCATGGAACTACTATTGGTGTTTTGACCAAAACCTATTTGACTAAACAAAATTGAATTATTTTATCATGGAAGAATGTTAGAGTTTGAGTTAAACTAATTAAAATCTAGGTTTGAATTAGTTAGTTTTGATTTTGGATTCGGCTATTTTGGTTTTGGTTAAAGTTTGAGTTAGAACTTGTGTTTTGATTATTGAAGTTAATTTTATCATTATATTGTGTTTGGTTTTGGTTTGAATTGTTGTTTGGATTTGGAGTATAATTAAATGAAATATTTGAATTAGATTTAAATTGATTTGGAGTTAGATTGGGATTTAATTTGGATGGAACCAATCCAAGTAATAATTTATTTGGTACACTATTATTTAAATTTAGATTATTGAATTTGCATGAAAAATCATTCAAAATATGATAATTTGATTAATTGGGAAAGCTATAATAAGTATTCAAGCTTTGATTTTGATTGGATATGATTGGTAAGCTTTGGAAGCCTTGATTGGGATTGATTAGTGAGTTTTAATGAAGATTTGTACTTGGATTAATTTGATTATAACCTTACAAATTTGGGTGCATACTCAAATTGGTATAATAAAATTTTGATAGGTTAAACATGAATTAGATGGGAGACCCATATTCAAGTTCATATGATTTTTTTACATGATGGGTAAACTTGAAGTAAGATTCAAGTTTTGATTGGTGGGGTTCATGATTGATGATTTTGAAGGTATATTCAAACTTGTATTATTTGCATGGTGTTTTGAAGGTAAATTTGTATTTATATTCATATTGGGATTACCAAAGGGATTTATTTATTGATGAGATTGAAATTTCATAGTCTCTTGATTTTTTTGAGTTGCATGGAATTCCATAGAAAAACCATGGCTAGTTTGGGATGACACTTCACGTGAAATAATTTTCCCTTTATCTTAATAGACTTGGGGATGAGGTTGTGAGGAAGGAATGAGAGCATTGATACCCTCTAAATACCTTATGATGTTTGTTTATTAGGATTGGAAGATGAAGGATCTTTGTTTATAATTAGATATTGCGAATTATGTACATCAACATCAAATGGGAACTTTTCTCCAAATCCCAAAGCTCAAATAAATACTTCATTTTTTTGTATATGATATACTCATCAAAGAAAGGTAAAGGTTGGATATATTTTAGGCTACCCTCATCTTGGTAATATCCTCCTTTGTCTTCTTCTTTCTCAATTATTTCATGTATCTCTACATGATGCTCTTGACTAGGGAATTGAAAGGGGTCATTGACAAAAGGCTCTTCCCTTGTATTGGGAAAATTTAACATGGCCATTTGTAAATTAATAGACATTATTAAAATAAAAATAAAAAATTACCCAAAGATGTTCTAAATTAATAACATGAACCAAAAAGTTGACTGAAAAAATATTAAATTCTTAAACCAATTATTTTAAGTTTTTGATATAAATATTTAATTTCAAGATGTGATTTTGAACTTAATATAATTAGTTTTCAGACAAGGATTTTTCAATATGTGGTAGAAAAAGGAATCATAAAACAAAAATTTTATTATAAATAGTTAAGAATTTGCACATAAAAGGTGAAAAACTAAGATGAGGGTTGTCAATAACTATTAGGCCTTTTGATGTCACTGACTAGTCCATACTCTCAAGTGTGGCTTAATATTTCAAGGAAATAACCATTAAATATCCTAACATTCCCATGTCCCACTAAGTCCAATTTTGAGGGTGTGTGAAAGGTATCTACTTGGTTTCAACCATTAACTAATACACCAAAGTTGAATTACAAAAGAGGTTATCATAGGCTTAAGGTTTAAAAAAGCTTATCTAAGGGGAAAACCATAGAAGAAAAAGATAAAGTAGATGCATATTATTGGGTCTTGTCTCAAATTTCCCAACACATCTTAGGGGTCTTAGTGTGTTTACAATTGAATATATCATATTTTGAGGTGGATATTGAAACCCTAGGTATTGGAGCATGAAATCCCTTCACATCACAGTATCCTTAAAATACACAACTACTTAGACAATTGAAACAACGAGATCTAGATTTATATACCTTAATGTAAATGGGGTTTGGCTTGGTACATGGTGGTGAAATCCATGGTCATTAGAGACTCTAAAAAAAATTTAAGTATTCATTTTTAATTTCTAAGTATCGTCACCAATATGACATCAAAGAAAGAGCATACGTGGGTGCTACTTAGGTAACATAAAAAATTATGGAAATATTTCTAATTCTAAAGTATCATCACCAATATGACTCCAAGGAAGATCATAAGAAATTTCTACAAACATAAATAGAATATTGAATTAAAATGTGACGTAATTACTAAAAATTTTGAAAACAAGATTGGAAGCGTTAGTAAAAGAATTTGTATTTTATTTTTCCTTTTCACTAATTATCTTTGACAATCATTCTAGAAACAAGTGGTTATAATGTTTACTTAATATTGGAGCAAGGAAACCTACAATAAAAAAATTAAAAACCATGAAAATAAAGTAAAAACCACCTCTCTATAACAAATTTGTTGCTACATAGAAAGATAGGAAAGAAAATTTATGATAAAACAAACACAATAAAAAGATAGGATACACAAAGTAGAAAATAAATAAACTCATGATTAAATAATGATTTTTATACCTTGTATGATGATTTTTCTACCCAAAATGATAAATTAATTGCCTATAAAGATGAATCCATTACCAAGAAGGATGAATTCATTGTATAAAAACATGAATTTGCTACTAAGAACAATGAATTTACTGCTCAAAATAATAATTTCATTGTTTTAGATTGAATTCATTATTTACCCTATAAGTATAAAATAGAGAACATAGAAAAAAAAACATAATTATTTTACTATACAGTTAAACAATTTCAAGGCTTAGAATTGTGATTTCACTATTGATGCCTCCAAATTCATTGTTATGTAGTGGGTGTAGTTAGTTGAATAAAAAATTATTGATAACAACTTGTAGCTTATACCAGCACTCAAAAATATAAGGTTAAATGTATATTCAAATACAAACAAAAAAATCAAATGAGAAAATTCATTCTGAATGTAAATATGATGATCAAAATATGAAAAAGATGAGGGAAGGTCCCACTGGATATGCCAGAAATGTGTAAACTAAATTTAGATGTGATAAAGAATGAATTAATATTAATCTAAGATAAATTCAACCTAATATAGAGAAACAAACAAATAAAATAAAAAAACATAAATTTATCCTTAAAATGTCCAAGATTTCTCCATTGCAATGTAAACTTGATTTGTTCTTTCAAAATGTGGTGCTAACTCTCCCAATGCAAAGGAGAATAGGTAATGTTTTGGTGCAAAAGGAGTTCTTGTATTTTTATTTATTTATTTGCATGGATTTGCTTATGAATATAACTTTGTTAGCATAATTCTATATTCTTTAGGATTTAATTTTAGGACTCTTGAAATGAAGGTTTTCATATTTATTTATATATTTTTAGAGGAAGACCTAATGGTAGAGGATTATTTGGATTTATTAAATGTTTCAAATAATCAATAGTGGCTAATGATTCCTCACCCATGAGGATGAATACCATTTCAAATGGTTGAGAGAAGTATGGGATTGGTTAGTTTAGAATAAGTCAAACTTCTTGACAACTCAAGGGATGAGTCATCAGAGGTTGAAAAATTTTTGGGTTTGGTTGGGATGAGGGAGAAAAAGATGAAAGATGTTGGATGAAGTGTAAAATCTATATGTTATATTTAAAATAAGGATTTAAAGTGTACATAATTGACTGATTTGAATTATTCAATTATTTGAATTTGGAGGGAGATGTGATGAATTTTTTTAAGAAAAATTATTAATATATTCTTGGTACATTTAGATACTAAATTAAATTTAAGTGTCTACATATATAACCCAAATACATAAGAAAAGTCATGGTTCAAACATTTTTTCTTGCACTATTATAAATCATAACATTTTTTATGGGATGGTGATCAAGATATCCTCAAATTAATAAGGAATGAAGATCAAAAATGTCATCCACAATATTGTTATCACTAAAAGTAATAGAGGGTATTTAAACTCTAGGATGTGTATACTACATATAAGTATTGAGAATCCCATTTAATGGGTACCCATATTGTGATGGAGGATGATGTTCATTATATACCATTTGCATTTGTAGATCTTTCTTAGAATGATCTTTAAAATGATTGTTAAATATTTTCTATTTTTGGTGATCACCAGTTGTCAACTTGATTCCTTTGGAGGATCATCAAATGTAATCTTATGGTCATCAATAAGTTCTTAGATATTATGCTTTAGAGTAAAAAATATATTTTTATAACACCTAGGGCCTTGGTAATATTCACAAGAAGCATTCACATCATATTGTATACACATAGTATTTTCAAACTTTTATTGATTACTAATACTTTGTATCTTTCAAGAACCTATCGAGTCTCAATCTCTCTGAGGGCATACATTAAGGGGTGCACCAATAAAGGGGTGGGTATACCATCAATTATTTGTAATATTATTTTCCCTTTTACCACTTGCATTCCATACACTAACCTCCTAAAACCATTGAACCTAAGCTTATTCTTCTTAGTTCTACCTATTCCTATCACTTGGTATGTTTTATCCTTCATTTATTGCCTTATCACCCTTTTGACTTGTCCATTGTGCTAGGTCAACCTAGCATAGTTTAGGGACTTTTTCTCTCTTTTCATTTGTTGGCCTCTCAGCCGACCTAGCATAAACCTAGTGAGTTAGCCTAAAAACATGCTAGGTCAACCTGATCAACCTAGTACAGTTGGCATATCAAAATTATTTTAGGGTAGGATAATATTATATATATAAGGTCATTATACACCATTTTATAAGATAAAAGAATTGAGTTAAGAAATGTGAACAAACATCTACTTATTAACAATTCTACTTGGGGAATAAATCTTTAGGGTTTAATACTCTGTTTGGAAATCTCATCTCATCTTGTGGATAAGTCCTTTAGATGCTTGGACAGGTTGTGTATCCTAGAGATAATTTACCTTAGTTATCCTTACATACCATGATAATCTCTTGTGAAGAACCTTGGCCAAGGGGGTAATAGAGGCTTAGTGGGAACATATTCAAAGGTAAGTATTCCTAAATTTATTTCTCCTTTGTAAGAGTAGATAGATAGTGCATTTGTATTCTTCTCTTCCATGTACTAGGATTCCATTTACATTGACATAGGTATATGTCTTCTATACATGTTTAGTTTAGTTGTTTATTTGTTTTGTTTCTAACCCCCACATTTTTCCACAAGATTTTGTACACACTAGATTAGATTTGATTTTCTTTTTATGATATTAAAGAAATATTAAATCATAGGACTCTTTTAGGGTTGTGTAATTGTGTTAGACTATAGGCTTTGGAACCCTACCTCACATAGTGTGTTGTGATAAGTGACCCCCTAATCAGGTCTAGAGGATCCTCACATTGGTCATGATCCCACTTAATAATTATGCACTCCCCAATCATAAATTTAGGTGTACTATATCCTATCCAATCTAGGATTGATTTATGGACATGATGTATTTCTGATTGCATACATTTTGGTGAACCTAATGAGAAACTAACCCTTTCAAGATTTATTTAACTTTCATTTTATTTTGATCATCATTTTTATCATATATTTTGACATATTAGATTGATTCTATCGAAGTAGTTACTTTTCTCTATGCATAGGTTTTCAAGAACAAGCAACTAGATTGACAAACTTAACCTAGTGTATTTTATGACTTCTAGTTTAACCCACTAGGTTGACAAGGTCAATCTAATTCATTTTTAGCCTTTTTTAACATGTTCTAGTATAGCTTGATCAACTAGCTCGACCTAATTTGTAGGTTTTTGCCAATTTTATCCAAGGTTCTTGATTAACAATCTTATTCATTTTCATCTTCGATAAACCAAGGTCAGTTTCTATTTTTATATATTTTTCCTTTTCTACATTTTTGTTCATAGTTTTTAGTCTTAAAAACTGCCCCTGCACAATCGATTAGGTCAACCTTATGGACCTAGTTTTATTTTTTGTGTGTTATCTAAATAACTAGGTCGATTTGGTTAACCTATTTCATTTTTGGACCTTACTTCCATAGTATAGGTTTGACCTTATCAAGCCTATTCTATATGATTTTACATATAGTCTCTATATTATACCTTATTTAAAAGTTGGAATTAACCTCTATATGCTATTAATTAGTCTCACACTTTATTTTTAGTTGTTTACATGCTTAGAATAGATCACATAGTCTAATTAGGTGGTTTTAAATTATTCACTTAGTTTCAATATTTCTATTTTATGTACACATAGCCAAACCACATAAACATCAACAAGCATTTAAACATATGACTACCAAGCCAACCTACTTGGATTGCATCACCAAGGGGGAAGGTGACTTGATGCTCTAATCAAGTATAAAGCATGGTTAATGATATATTATGGCTAAGCACCCATTACCCTTATTTTTTTGGTGTGTGAAGTGAGAGGTTAGGCCCCAATACCGATCCTATATCATTTTCACTACAATCCCTTTCATCCTAAAATTACCTAAAATTATCCATAGATTGATATCTAGTACCTTACTTATATCTAACTTCTTTTCACATAAAAATCATTCTTAATAATCTACTCAATATTTTAGGTTGAACAATTATATAGCTTTACTTTAAAGTTTTTTTCTTTCTCTTTGATCAATTATGTGTGCAAAATCTTCCATTATCTAGTGTTAGTGAAATATTTTTCTTTATGTGCATCGATTAGATTGGTAGTGTTGATCTAATTAACTATTTATTTACCTTTAGTACTTATTACTTTTCATTACTTTAAAATTATCTTTTTTTAATTCAAAAATTACTATCAATTTTCTCATATTACCTACATCATCATGAATCCAATGCATGTTATGATTTTTGAAATACATAAGTAGAACTAAAGATATAAGCAAAATAAGGTATCTGTCTATTTTCACTATACTAAGTCAACCCTATTGACCCTGTATATTTTTTAGAATATATCCACTATGATAGTTCAACTTGGTTTGCCCTATACTATCTACAACCATTTTACCTTTTCTATCAATATTTTTACACTATATTGGATCAACCTGATTGACCTTGTACAGTTTTACAGTCCCTATTTCTATATTAGGTTAACCTAATCAACCTTACACTACTTTATATCACTTTTTATTCTCCTTGTGTGGATATCTAGTCTTGTTTCATCATGATGACATCTTTTGATCCTTCTCTTAGTCCATAACATTACATAATCAAGTATTTGGATAATAACCTCACTTATTTCATTGCCTCTGATGAAACTAATCATTTTCTTCCTTCTTCTCCACCTAAACCAAAACCACTCACTACACAATGTAATGTAGTTGAGATCCTTCATCATAATCCTCCTCCCAATACCAATATTGGAAGTCTTTCACCAAATAATACTACTCAAATTGATAATCTAGATGGTTCCCAAATATTCAAAAATCTTGATGATAATACTATTTACACTCCTACCAAGAATGGTAGCTTGACTAAGCATCCTTCTTCAACCACACTTAAGATAATTAACACCAATTTTGGAAATCATCCACCTACAAAGAATCCTCCTCTATAATGAAAGGATAGATAATTTTTTTCAAAACAAATTTGATCCTTTTTACACCAATAAGTAAGGATAACTAACATGAACAAATTTAAACATGTTTTTGCATCCATCCAACCTCAACCTCTTATGTCACATGAACCAAAGGAGTACCTAGTTCAAATTCCTATTCCAAATCATATCATACATGGTCCTCCTTTACCTTATCATACCTATCTAACACATCATATGTCACATTTAAACTCCTTAAATTTTAATAAACCAACACATTTACCTATTTCTAAATTCACCTGCCAACCTAATATAAATCATTCTAATGGCTAAATATTACCTCTTTCCAACTCACATGTTGGGGCATCTTTTGATGCTCATCCTCATGTCTCTTTAGAATTTTTGGCATCTTTAGAGGCCTATCCACATATCCCTTTAGACTTGGGGCATCTTGTGATTCCCATCCCTATATCCACTTACCCATTGGGGCATCTTGTGATGCCCACTCTTATTCTACAATGCATAATAACAAATAAATCTAGCTTCAAGAAATATTATAAGACTTAAAGACATGTCTTTCATACTCTCATCTTTGATACAAATGTTAACATAGATTTTACTTGTTTATTTTTGTATCATGTTTCTTTGTTTTTTTGCATTTTCCTTCCTTTAGTTTCACTTTCCTAAGCATCATCATTTTCTTTTATGTTCTTTTGGATTTATTACACATCACATTTGCCATTTTTTTTCATTTTTGTCCTTATATATCTCTTTTATTCTTTATATTTTTATACCATTCTTTGCCTTAGTATCTTTATGATAATTTTTACCCTTTTCTTTAGCATTTACTTCTTGATGTACCATAGTCTTCTTTTTCTTTTAACATTTATCTTTTGTCACCCTCATGGGTTTTTATTTTGTGAGTTGCTTCATAAGACTGTGGATAGGACTCAGCACACCTCACAAAATTACCATCTTTTACTTATGTTTTTCTCACTATTACTACTTTCCAATGTTGTTTTGGCATCCTTTGGGTTTTTGTTTTATTAGTTGCTTTGTCAAAAGGTTCCCTCACTTATTTTTATCTTGCTTATTTGCACCCTCATGGGTTTCTCTTTTTTGAGTTACTTTTTAAGACCATGGATAGGACTCGACCATCCTCATAAAATTACCATATTTTCATGTTATTAATCATTTTTCTTAACTTTAGCTTTTGCTTCTTTTATTAGATGAAATCTGCACAATAATCTATGTTAGCATGTTTTCCTCCATTTACATCATTCTTATGATAAGGAATCACAATTTACTATCATTTTATCCCTTTTTAAACTTTGTCACATTATTTTTATGATTTTAAGAAATTCAAATTGTTCCATGTGTCATTCCTCTTGATTTAACCTTCCTTTCATCTCCACACTAGATAAAACAAGGTCAAATTCAAGATATCACTTTTATTTTACCTAGATTTATGAGACTCTTAGACCCCATGCTCTTTGAAGTTCTCTCTCCTAGAAACCTTGTCCCAAATTTTCAAATGAAAATCATCTTTAGCACCCATGTTTGGTCTTCCAAATCTATATAGAGGAGGAATCTAAAAAATCCATCAAGAAATTTAAAAGCTAAATCATTTGATTTTAAATTCATTGATATATAAAAGGCAACATATAAATATTAATAGTTAAATTCACACCAAAAGATGTGATTAAAAGCATATATATCTCCAATCAAAGCTCAAACTCCATATTTAGATTCACATAGAGCTAAAGTCCTTTGGGGTACGATAGGCTAGTAGATTGGAATAGGAGAATTCAAAAAACTCTATGGTGATACCTACTTACTCATGTAAGTACCCAATCTTCATAGTAGATCAATGGATCTATAAGGGGTTCTGAAGAATGGGGAACACATTATGGAGAGGTAGGTCCATTTTAATTTTCATCCATGTATCCTTCATGGTAGGATCTATATACTTCATTTTTTTACCTAAGTCTTATGTGGCTAAGATAAGTTCTTTAGAGTCCTTACGGTTGACGGTCCTCTTGTTTTGACAAACCTAATTTGAGTGCCTTGACTTTAATAAAGAGTTCTTCTACCTTGGTTTTTCCTTCATTCTCCCCTCCACCCATTTCATTTTCCCCCTTGATAAGCAAATTGTGATTCCAAATATATTTTCCCTTCTTTTATTATTCCTTCTTATTCATCTCTTTAAAACATGCTAGCATGACTTTATTTCAATTTAATCTATCTTTTAACACAAAACAACATGTTTGAGTAACTATGGATTACCATTTTCTTTCATTTGTCATTATTAGACTACCCTTCTATTGTGGATAGCTAAGTTTGCACCCTTTTTCCATTATTACATGTTTATCTTTATATATTCCTTCTTCATATTTATCTCGCATCTTCAATTACATTTCATTTCTATTCTTTCATGTTTTTATTTTTTCCTATCGTACATGATATTACTTTTCCCTTTCTTCCATATCTTTGTTTGAGTTTTCTTGAATTGATATTACATTTGTCATTCATGTTTTACATGCTTCCCAACATTATTTAGTATGTTCTACATTCCTTTTGCCATTTATGTCTTACATGCTTTCCAATGTGATTTACTACATTTTCCAATCATTTTTCATTTATTTTCCAATCATTTATCATTTATTTACTAATCATTTGTCATTAATTTCATATCATTTATCATTCATTTGCCAATCATTTATCATTCATTTTTTATCCTTTTGTCATTCATTTGCCTTAAATATTCTAAACCTTGCCTTACCAATCCTAATTTGCCGAATTTTCCTAAAATCTCTATCATTTCCACTATCATATGTCTATCTTCCAAATATTTTTATTTTTGGTTATTTTTTAGACTAACTTCTATAGGTTCACCCAGTATACTCTACATTAGACACCTTCACATTTCTTACAGACTACTTCTTTACCTACAATAGTCAGGTAAGTTAAAAGTATGTGTTTTTCAATTTTTTCATTTCATTCATCTTATTTATTAATTACTACACTTTACTTAGCATCAACATTGTGTGTTATCATATTCTATTCTGAAGCACCATCCTATGTTTTACTTACATGACACATGATGAGATTTGACTGTGGTATATGTATATACATAATATTTTAAAACTTTTACTAATTACTAACACTTCAATCTTATAAGGACCTGTCAAGTCTCAATCTCTCTGAGTGCATGCCTTAAGGGGTGTACCAAGAAAGGGGTAGGTAGACCATCAGTGCTTCATAAGATTATTTTCTGTTTTGCCACTTGCCATCTACACACTATCCTCATAAAACCATTTAACCCAAGCTTATTATTCTTAGTTTTACCTATTCTTATCACTTTCTATGTTTTATCATTCATTTATTGTCTTAGCACCCTTTTGACCTATCAATTGTGCTAGGTTGACCAAGTTGACCTAGAATAGTTTAGGGACTTTTTCTCTCTTTTGGTTTGTTGGCCTCTTCACTGACCTATCACAGACCTAGTAAGTTAGCTTAGAAATGTGTTAGGTCAACCCAGTCAACCTATCATGGCCAACATATCCAAATGACTTTAGGGTAATATAATACTATATATACAAGGATATTTACCACCATTTAATAAGAGTGAAGAAGTGTGAATGAACATATACCTATTGACCATTCTACTTGGGTAATAAAGCTTTAGGGTTCAATACTTTCTTTGAATCTCTGATCACATTTTGTGGATAAGTCTTTTAGATGCTTGGATAGGTTGTGTAGCCTAGAGATGATTTATCCTAGTTATCCTTACATACCATGATAATCTCTTATAAAGCACCTTGGCCAAAGAGGACATTGAGGCTTATTGGGTTCATCTTTAAAAGTAAGTATTCCTAACTTTATTCCTCCTTTGTAATAGTAGTTAGATAGTGCATTTCTATTCTTATCTTCAATGTATTTAGATTTCATATATATTGATGTGACTATATGTCTTCTATACATGTTTAGTTTCATTTTTTATTTGTTTTTTTATAACCCCCACTTTGTGCCATAATATTTGGTGCACACTAGATTATATTTTATTTTCTTGTTATTAGATTAGTGAAATCTTAAATCATAGGACTCTATTAAGGTTATTGTGTGATTATGTTAGACTATAGGCTTTGGAACCCTACCTAGTAAGGTGTATTGTGACAAGTAATCTCCTAAATAGGTCTAGTAGATCCTCTCATTGGTCATTCTCCCATGTAACAATTATATTCTCCCCAATAATAAGTGTAGGTGTGCTCTATCTCATCTGATTCAGGATTGATTTATGGACATGATTCATTTTAAATTTCATACACATACCATTTGGGTAGATGTCTATTCATATCAACCTCTATAAGAGGAGGGAAAGATATGAGGTGACACTTTAAAATAAATGGGAGTAATGAATAGAGAGACTAAGTTAATGATGTAAATGGTCTCCTTGGTATATTGGACAAGATAATCTTATTAGGCTATTATGACACCACATTAACCTTTCTAGGTGTTTAATTTTTTTGCTTAGGAGATTTTACATTATAACTTAGTTTGATAGTAAAATTGGTATTAGATGTAGATGTAATTAGTGTGTTATCTACATACCTAAGTTTTATTAATGACACAAGTTTTCATTTCATGATCATGAATAATATGGCATAAGTCATCAAAATATTTGAACTTTTATAAAATAATGGACTCATATAATGGGGGAAGAAAACTTTTCTTGAAGATGTCATTAATCTCTTTGTCTACTAGTGTATTGGTCATTTTAGCCAAAATTTTATTGTACTTTAAGACATATTCATTGATGGGTTCAATGGTTCCTTTATTTATGTTTACAATTTTGGCATAGGAAACCTTTTTAGTAATGTTGATAAATAAGTGTGCCAAAAAATTATGTGCAAGAGGTTTGAATGTGTTTACTTATTGGATTGGTAAATCATAAAACCACCTTAGAGCATAATATTTTAAGATCCTCAAAAATAATTTTCTCAAAATTTTACCATTGGAGGCATAATCAAGGCATGCCACATATAAATGTTGAATATGTTATTTATGATCACCATTTCCATCATAAAATATGAACTTAGGTGAAAATTAAAAAGTTAGAAAGGGGTGAAAATATATCACTAGTGCAAGAGGATTATGCAAATCCTGTTTGGAATTAATAATATAAGGTGATTTCATATAATATTTATCAATATTTGTAACCTTAATTTATAAAAGTTTTATAACTTGGATAAGATATTTCATCTCTTGGTATTTCAGGTGAGAAATTTGATAAGTCACCAAAGGAGGTGTACCCATCAATTGGGTAGATATAAGCATTAAAATTGGTAATTTGGTTGAATGACTAAGTCTTCCCATGTAAGATGTGGAAATAGAAATTTTATGGAATAAAAGTGTGATCACAAATCTCATTCCACTATCATATGTATGAAGTGTTGATGTTATTAAGGGGAGGGTTGTTCATATATGGGTATGACCCATTTTCCTAATACCATGATCAGTAGATGGACTTGTTTATTCATCTACACTTTTTATATTTTTTATTTTCTAATATTGATCTTAGGAATTAATTAAGATCTTCAATATTTTGATGTATATGTTGATGAAATAATGCAACTTCTTTCACTTCCTCTTGATCTATTTGTTCATGTTCATTAGTTTCATTAGACTCATGGTTTTCATTATCATAATATTCTTATATGATAACCTCATTAGTGTGATATTAATTCTCAAAATTTGTATCACCATGGACCATAAAATAAGTCCCTTTATTAGTTTTAAACATCTTATGTGATAAGAGAGGAATCTCAAATATTAAATAAGCATACCTCTCAATCTAGGGTTATGCCTAGGTTGCATGGAAAATAATATAGATAAGAAATGAAAAAGTACAACAATATAAAACCTTACCTAATTGAAAACACTAAAAATCATAAAAATTGAATTCATATAGATTAGGTTCACCAAATGTTGAACCCTAAAATCTAGATTAAGTAATATAGGGTTAAAGCGGATAGCGATAGCCTAGGGAATAAGAGTGATAAACTATCTCTATATTAGGCTAATTAAGTTTCAAATTAAAATAAACAATGTTCTAAATTTAAATACCGAGATATGTTAAAAATAGTAAGCATAACTAGTGATTGATATAGAAATGAAATGAAAATAAGAGTACTTAGCTAGATTTTTATGTACACTCAAATATAATATGGCACAAGTTAGAAATAGACTGGATGTGGATTTTGAATTAGTCATTAGATTTTATAAATTTTACCTATATAGGATTAGATACTTATGTCAACCTCAGATGGTTACATTGATACTTCTATCTAACCTAGAATTAGGTGTCTTATATGGAGTTCTTATTGAATCTGGATGTAATCACCTAGAATTTTTCAAGTTCTATGTCACCTTTGCTCTAGTCTTCTCAAATATAGATCACGTATTTTCACTCTTAGTCAAATTATCAAAACCCTATCTTCCTCACTGAGTGAATATGGGAAAAATGGGTTAGTAGGATCATGATGTCAAGCTAACCCCAAGGACCCCTTGGTTAGTGGGCTCTACCTATATAGACACTCATTTGAATAGCGCCTTCAACTGATGTAATTATTACAAAATGTGTTAGATTGTATGTGCACAAGAGTGTAACATGTGGAAATCATGTACAACATTAACCTAGTTTATAAAATGAAAAATATGACTTATAGGTTTATCCTTCAGTACCTTAGACCTATAGATGTGTTGTCCTTTTGACTAATATGGAAATAAGATAAAAAGGGAATATTTTCTCACTTAAATTCTTGATTGAATTCTTTTGGTAAATTACCCTATGATTTTTTAGGTCTATTCTAGGTGAGGAATGAATGAGGGTTAATTATATATATAATTGGATTCAATTGTCCATGTATCTAGAAAATAGGCACACGTCCAAAACTTGTAGAGATAGGAGATAAGTAGGTTTATAGCATTTTGAGTATGATATAAGGTTTGATAGATCATAATAACATTGGTTAGACTAAGAGATAATAAATGTGCATAAAGAGATAGCAGATGTGAGCCTCTGAATAAAGGGAAGGTCTAAAGCTAAGAGGAATAACTAAGGTATGTATTTACCAAGCGTACAATACTGAGGTGATATATAATTTAGATTTAGTATCTAAAATATTGAAAATTCTAGATTAAAATGATAAAATAATAAATGGATTAAATCACATAAATGAGTCCCCCTTGGTGGCCAAGTCCATCCAAATCTAGCGGGGAAATGGGGTTTGTTATAACCCCCTTCGTTCTAACCCCAATGTGTACTTTTTGAATGGGCTTATAACAAATGGGGTTTGAATGAAGGGGGTTAAAACAAAGGGTTTCAAATATTTACTCTATGCATGTAATTAATTTAAATAAAATAGCCAATGAAATGATTTATTTTGAGGGGGTTAGAACAAAGGGGGTTCATTCAAACCCCTTTGTTTTAACCCCCTTTGTTCTAAGCCCATGTGGCCTTAAATCCTCAACTCTTGAAGTGGAGAGTTACTATTGTCCTGAAATGTCCACTTTGGATGCCACATATTATGATGAAAAAACAAAATAAAAACATGTGGCTCTACATATAAATAGATCTTGTTATGATCTTTATAATAATATAATTGTTTTTAAATTTTAATAATATGTAATATTTATATTTATTTATTTATCAAAATATACTTATTTATAAAATGAAGTACCTTATGTTTGAGGCATTGGGAAAAATAGGAGACTATGGCCAAATTTTTTTAAAAATTTTACTACACTCAACTTTAATGTCCTTGTTATAATGATGAAAAAAACATCCCATTTTGATATACATACATACATACATATATCACAAGGAGAAATCATAAGTGTCAATATTACCCACCTTGATCATTAAAAATTAATTTTTCATCAAAAAATTATTTAAAAAAATGATCTTACACTGTCCATGCTTCTAGACAAGCCTTCCAAGAAATCTTGAGAAAATATTATGTTTTGAGAAAATTATGAGGAGAAATCAAGTACTAAATAAAATGTTTTCTACATAAAACATACACACTATGTATTTAGGTATTAAAAATTTTATTTATTTTTATTTAAAAAATAATAAATGAAATCTACACTTAAAATTCAACATTTCATTAGTTTACATCATTTTCACATTTTATACGGTTAAGTCACTATTGTCTATACAAATTGAGAAATTTTCATAATTTCATTTTTTGTTATCCCCTTTGTACCAAAAAGTGGTTTTGAGGTATTTTATTATTGTTGTGTTGAGGTATTAATGTTTTCATTGATGTCACAGGTAATTGATTATCATTGATTTCCTAGAGGTGCTCTTGTGAAGATGCATGGTAAGTGATCATGATGGCTTAAGCATGGTCTAGTAGGTCCTTGAGCTCTACATAAGGTCTTATCATAATGATATGATGTCACAATATTATGAGAACTTTTGCTTTGTATTGTTATGAGAGATCATCAAGAAGAGATTATTGATTGTCCTTGTTATAATGGTGAAAAAATCATTCCATTTTGATATACATACATGCATACATATATCACAAAGATAAATCATAAGTGTCAATATTACCCACCTTGATCATTAAAAATTAATTTTTCATCAAAAAATTATTAAAAAAATGATCTTACACTGTCCATGATTCTAGGAAAGCTTTCCAAGAAATCTTGAGAAAATATTATGTTTTGAGAAAATTATGAGGAGAAATCAAGTACTAAATAAAATGTTTTCTACATAAAACATACACACTATGTATTTAGGTATTAAAAAATTTATTTATTTTTATTAAAAAAATAATAAATGAAATCTACACTTAAAATTCAACATTTCATTAGTTTACATCATTTTCACATTTTATACGGTTAAGTCACTATTGTCTATACAAATTGAGAAATTTTCATAATTTTATTTTTTGTTATCCCCTTTGTACCAAAAATTGGTTTTGAGGTATGTTATTATTGTTGTGTTGAGGTATTAATGTTTTCATTGATGTCATAGGTAATTGATTATCATTAATTTCCCAGAGGTGCTCTTGTGAAGATGCATGGTAAGTGATCATGATGGCTTAAACATGGTTTAGTAGGTCCTTGAGTTCTGCATAAGGTCTTAGCATAATGTTATGATGTCACAATATTATGAGAAGTGTTGCTTTGTTTTGTTATGAGAGATCATTAGGAAGAGATTATTGATTGTGTTGAATTACTTATTGTGATAAGGTCATTGTTGACCAAATTCATAAGAGCAAGTCTGTGTGGACAAGATGTTTTGAGAAGCCTAGTCTTGTCTCGGTAAAGAAATGATTAGTGAATCTTGGTGAAGTGAGTAGATTGAGGCTTCGGAAAATATATTTGGATCATGTCTCATATGTTTGGATATGACTTGTGAGCTACGTAAGGAGTCTTGAAGGTCTCAAAGTGGTATGTTGCCTAGTATATATATTTGATGGACTAGTTTTCAATCATTGTTATGGCTTGTAGAGACATGCTGAAGTGGTATGTGACAAGGAAACCAAGACAAAAATTTACATGAGAGATCATTTTAATACTACCTGATTATTCTTCTATGGTTGATGTCAAATCTCAACACATGGTATCTATGTTTATGTACTTGTTCTTGAGTGCAAGGTTCTTGAGAAAGCTTATGCATGGGATCTCAAGTTTGGTGATAAAAAAAGCATGGTGGATACATGAGATAAATTCATAGAGGCATAATAGGATGTTTGAGAACATTTTAACATGCATATGAATCATGTAAGCACTCAAGGAAGCTTCAAAGTGTGCCTATAGAGGTAATACTTACAAGTCTAATATGAAAATAAACTAGTCTTAAACTTTGTCTGATCTAACTAAGTGTCATAAGGTGCTGACAGAACCTATATAGGATTAAAATTAGTGTTAGATCATGTGATAAGTTGTTTTACCATGTGAATAAGGTGGAGAGTGTAGGAATAGTAGTTATAGGGTCTATTACCAGGCCTAATATGATCTACAACTCTAGAGCCTAAAGTGCAAAGAGATAGAATATGACTAAATGGGGTATGAGGTTCATGTTATAAGGAAATAAAGGTAAATTAAGCATTATAAAATGTGTAAGAGGTTTTCTCAATATTGATCATGAATTTTTAGGTTTTGTATTAATGTAAAAATCATAAAAAGTGAAGTTAAGGTCTCTAAAGTTATAGAATGAGGTGTTGCAGACCCAAGAAGGTTTTTATTGTTCTTGTTGGCATGTGCAACCTATGCATGGGGTCTTGAGAAGTTCATGGTAGTTGGGTAAGGCTTATATATGTATTTTTATATAATTTTTTTTTAATATGAAGGTTAATCCTTTATGAATGATTGTTAAGAGTGGAAGGTTATCTAAACCATCCTAAAACCCTTATAGTGACCTGATGGTGAAGATTTTATTTTTGAGTGCTTAGGATGTATGATTATGGACTGTATGATTTTTTTATGTTTTATAGGACTCTCTCAAGGTTCTTCAGGTAGGATTGAATGTTTATAAAAGTGAGTGGAAGCTATAAATAATCCCTTATTTCTTGGATTTTTATGAAGCAGGTAGGGTTGACTAGGTCAAATCATGAAAATGATTGTAGGATGATGTGTGTGACTTGTATTTTATTTACTTATAATTTTATGAGTTTTTATAGTATTGTAGGTGTGTAAATTTGGTATTACAAGATGGCCAGTCATTAGTAGTCTTAGTGAAACAATTTTTTGTAAATCTAGGTGAAGATGAGTTAAGGGTTTCTATCATATTATCATGAAAGAGTAATGATTTTAAGTGAATGGAGAAGTGTTTTGGTCAATTCACATCCTATCCATTATTTTTATAGTGTTTTGTGTTTGAAAAAAAGGTTGAAATCCTTTAATCCAAAAGGGCATGTCTGAGTGAGTTAATATTGTGTGTAGTAAGGCTTTGTAATGGGTATGAAATTTGAATTATTACAATAAGATAATGATGTTTTTTATATCTTATATTGATATATAGGTATAAAATTAAGTCCCTATTCAAGTGTGGATATTCAAAGGTTCTTGACTGGGTTTTGGATATTTTTGGTAGTTCAAAGTGAGCTTTTTGTAGAGGTGTTTCTGAGTCTTTGGATCTTAAGCGATGGATTATAATGATTTTATGATTACCCTTAGGTAATTAAGTTTTAATACATATGATTATTGTGGCTAGAATGTGTTTCTCTAGGTTGTTTTAGATTCATCTTTGAAGATAGTGTTTTTGGGGTAATTAGGATTAATAGGTCTTTAAGGACTAATGGTGCTTTCAAGGTATGAGCAAAGGATTTGTGACTTATTTAGAATGGATAAGGATATTTTAGGTTGAAATATAAGTGTTTTAAAGGTTTTATTTCATTAGTGAGGGCCATCTAGGCCATAAAGTCTTAAGTTTTTTTGTGAAGAGGATAGACCTAATGGATTAGGTCTCTATTAGGCCTAGAAGAAGAATGAGGTCTAAATGTGTTTCATTGACCTAATGGTGATGTTATTTTTATTTAGTCATATGTGTAAAATTTCCTAAGTTATTTTTTTATTGAAACCTATGGATTAATGTTTTGGCTGATGAAGAGTGTAAGTGATCTAGTGATTTGTATTTATACAACGCATAATTGGCTTAATTGTGTGTGTTAAGAAGACACCAATGAGTGAATAAAGGGAATATTGTGAAAGAAGAGGAATTAAAAACCATAATAAGAGAGGATAACTAATATGATTAACATATAATAGAGTTTTCACATGTGGATGTCAAGCTCAATAGACCTAGTAAGAGGCATATTGAGTGAGGAAGCCTACAAGGCTATTTGAGAGACATAAAAGAGTGTGAAGAGAAAATGAAGGTGATAATAATAATTTGAGTGATAAAAAAGTGTCAAAAGGTGATAAAATATTTTAGGTGGTTAAGATTATGTTGGGTCACCTCGGGTGTTGGTGCCTTCTTGCAAGTTGGTGTTTGACTAGTGGGAGGTTGGTACTCCATGTGGGGCTGATGCCTCACTAAATAGTGATTCATTGATTATAGGAATATAGTATAAGATATATTTTAGTGGGTTTTATCTCCCATGAGTGTTTCCCATATATTTATTATGTTCATATGTTGTATGATTATGTGTTTGAATGAATGCTTCATAAATAATAAGTGAAATGTAATGATTTTTTTAATGGAACTAATTCACCCCCCTCTCATTAGTTGTGATTCCAACATTTGGTATCAAATTTGGTCCTTTTATAAATGCCTAACATCCTAAAGGTCATCCTAAAAAGCACAAGCTTAAAGTATGATAATGATAGTAGTTATCATCATTACATAATTGTAATGATGGTCTAGCAAATAATAATGGTACTAGTAGAGTTGACTAAGAATAAGAAAGATGACAATATGATTCATGATCAAGTCATAAATAAAGGTGAGTTATGTGTAGGACATAAGTCAAATTTGAAATAATGTCAAAAGTGTTATTTGTTAACTTAGAAGGATTATGTAAAAGCCAAGTCTAAGGTCAAACCTAAATTGAAAGTCAAGTCTTAAGAAGATATCTATGGTGAAAAGAACAAAGTTGTTGAATATGGTTGGTCATCAAGTATTTTTGAGAGAAAGCATCAGTATGGGAGGACTTTATGTTCTTTGTTGATATTCAAGGTCAAGGTCTAAACAATAGTCTATTAGAGGTGTGATTGCAAGAGATGGGTTACAAAGTATCTATATGATGGCTTGATCAAATTAGTCACATTTATGTTCCTAGAGTAGGTTAACATACTATATATGACTTAAATAATATCATAGAGGTCTGAGCTTGAAAATCATAGTAAAACCATGAAAACCTAGTGAGTATAAGGTGACTATAGAGTTGGTTATTTTGAGTCATTACCATGTGGATTTGAATGATCTTGGTGAATGTCAAGGTGACACTAGAATCATGTAATGCATGTAGATAGTGTATAAGTTCCTTGACAAACTATGTGAAGTATAACATTTATTAGATTACTCTTACTTAGAGGTTTAATATGCCATATAAATCTTGACATAGTTTGATGAATGTTGCATGCAGAGGTGTTTAATGATATTTATCATGAATAATGTTTGACAGAGGTCTACCACATAAAATGAGGTCTCATAGACCTAACTAGTAGTTTTCTACATGGAAGTTTTTATGAGTTAGTATGAGCCATGATGTCTTGTGAAATAGAAAGGGGATAGATTGCTACATGAAGAATATTTTGATATGACATATGGACATTGAATATGTTTATATATGAATGGCTAAGATTATTACTTTGGAATGATGTTATTAATCGTATATAGGCCTAATGTGTTTAGATCTATATGAGAATTAATTGAATATGGTTGTCATTACTAAGAAGATTTTTTATAAAATGGGGAGTTCATTCTTTAGTTTTTTCTAGATATAAATCAAGGAGAGGGATGTTCATGTCTTTGAGATATTCATAAGCTTAAGGGGAGCATGGTTGAGTACTTCTATGAGTTGAGATCCTATTTGGTTGATAATAGGAAGACTAATTTTGTTTGAGGATAAATCATGTTCTAGGTCTAAGGATCAGATATTAGTATTTTCAAAGGTGACCCTTTGTCATTAATTTCAAAGGGGGAGAAAGACTACATTGGGATAAAGACTAGTTTAGGTGAGATCCAACTTGGGAAGATGAGAATGATCTGCTTTGTTAAATTGTTTGCCATCAATGACAAAGGGGGGGATTGTTGAGGTATGTTCCTATTATTGTGTTAAATAATTAATGTTGTCATTTATGTAAAATTTAATTTAGTTTCATTGATGTTTCATAGGTGCTCTTGTGAATATGCATGGTAAGTGATCATGATGGCTTAAGCATGGTCTAGTAGGTCCTTGAGTTTTGCATAAGGTCTTAGCATAATGTTGTAATGTGATAAGCTTATGATTAGTGTTGATTTTTATTTATATGAGATATCAATATAAATAGAGTTTTGAATATGTTGAAGCACCTATTTTTATAAGGTCATTATTGACCAAATTCATAAGATCAAGTCTGTGTGGACAAAATGTTTTGAAAAGCCTAGTCTTATCTTGGTAAAGACATGATTAGTGAAGCTTATTTAAGTGAGTAGATTGAGGCTTGTGATAATATATTAGGATATTATCTAAGATGTTTGGATATGATTTTTGAGCTATATAAGGAGTCTTGAATGTATTAAAGTGGTATGGTACCTAGTAGATTTGGTTGATGGACTACCTCTTAAGCATGGTTATGGCTTATAGAGACATGGTGAAGTGGTATGTGACAAGTAAACCAAGTGACAAATTAACCTGAGAAATAATTTTAAAAAAACTTGATGATTATTTTTTGTTTGATGTCAAGGCTCAAGACATGGTATGCATATTTGTGTACTTGTTATTGAGTGAAAGGTTCTTGAGAAGGCTTATGCATGGGTTGTCTAGTCTAGTATAAGAAGGAAAATGGTGGCTCTCTAAGATGAATGCACATAGGAATAATAGGATGTCTATGAACATTTAAACATGAATATTAATAATTTAATCACTCAAGGAAGCTTCAAAGTGTTCCTACAGAGGTAAGACCTATATGTCTAATATGCAAATAAACTAGTCTTAGACTCTGTTTGATCTAACTAGGTGTCATAAGGTGTTAACAAAACCTATAAAGGTTGAAAATCAATGTTAGATCATGTGAGAAGTTTTTTTAACGTTTTAATAATGTGTATAGTTTAGGAATAATATTTATAGGGTTTATTACTAGGCTTAATATGATCTACAGCTTAAGAACTTAAAGTGCAAAGAGATAGAATATGGCCAAATGGGGTATGAGGTTCATGTTATAAGGAAATAATGGTCAAATAAGTATTGGAAAAGGTGTAATAGGTTGTTTCAATAATTATAATTAATTTTTAGGTCTTTTATTGAAGGAAAAAACATAAAAAGTGAAGTTAAGATCTCTCAAGTGCGAAAATGAGGTGTTGCAAACCTGAGAAGGTTTTTCTTGTGATCATTGGCATGTACAACCTATGCATGGGGTACTAAGAATTTCATTGTAGTTTGGTAAGGTTTATAGGTTTATTTTACTATAATTCTTTTTGGAGTTAAAGGGAAATCCTTTATGAATTATTTTTAAGAGTAGAAGGTTGTCTAAACCCTCCTAAAGCCCTCATAGTTACCTGATGGTGAAGATTTTGATTTTGACTGGTCAGGATGGATGGTTATGTGTTTTTTTAATTTTTTAGAATAATCTTTAAGGTTTATCTAGGTAGGATTTAATGTTCATAAAAGTGAGTGGAAGCTATACGAAATCCCTTATTTATCAGATTTTTGATGTAGCAAGTAGGGTTGACTAAGTCAAAGCATGAAAATGATTGGAGGATGATGTGTGAGACTTTTATTTTGTGTAAATGTAATTTTTTGAATTTTTATAGTGATTAAAGTATGTAAATTTTATGTTATAATAAGGATATTTGTTAGTAGGCCTAGTGAAGTAGTTTAGTGCAAATTCAGATGAAGATGAGTTGAAGATTTCTATTAGATTATCATGAAATATTAATGCTTATAAGTGTATAGAGAATTTTTTTTCGTAATTTTATGTCCTATACATTATTTTTATATTTTTTTGTGTTTGTTAAATAGGTTAAAATATTTTAATCCAAAATTGCCTATTTAATTGAGTTAAGATTGTGTGTAGTAAGGCTTTGTAATGGGTCTAAACGTTGAATTATTACAATAATACCATGATTTTTATGTATCTAAGAATGATATATAGGTCTCATACTTTCATATTAATATATTTTTCATCATTATAAGTCCCTATTCAAGTGTGGAGTGTTAAAGGTTCTTGACTGGGTTTTGGAGCTTTCTAGCAGTTTAGGGTGAGCTTTTTGTAGAGGTGTTTCTAATTATTTTGATCCTAAATGATGGATTATAATGAGTTTTATGATTAACCTTAGGTCATTAAATTTCCATAATTTTTTTAGTTATTCCTATAATGTGTTTATATAGTTTTTTTTGTTAGCTTCATCTTTAAATATAGTGTTTTTGGGGTAATTAGGCCTAATAGGTCTTTAAATCCTAATGGTGCTTTCAAGGTATGAGCAAAGGATTTGTGACTTCTTGAGCATGTATAATGTTATTTGAGGTTTTTAAATAAGTTATTTAAAGGTTTGAGTTCATTTTTGAGGTCCATCTACTCCATAAAGGTTCAAGTTGTTCCATAAAGAGGATAAACCTAATGCATTAGGTCTCTATTAGGCTTAAAAGAAGAATGAGGTCTAAATGTGTTTGGAAAACCTAATGGTGATATTATTTTGATTGATTACTATGTTTAACATGTCCTAAGACATATTTTTTTATTTACCCTAGTGGATTAGTGTCTTGGCTAACCAAGAGTGTAAGTGATTTAGTTATTTATATTTATACAAGGCCTAATTGGCCTAATCATGTGTGTATGAAGAAGACACCAATGAGTGAATAAAAGGGAAGATTGTGAAGGAGAATGAGGAATTAAATACCATCATAATAAAGGATATAGAATATTTATAACATATAATATAGTTATTTTGTGTGGATGTCAAGGTCAATTGACCTAATAAGCCTAGTAAGAGGCATATTGAGCGAGAAAGCCTAGAAGGTTATTTGAGAGAGATAGAAGAGTGTGAAGAGAAAATTAAGGTGATCATGATCATTTGAGTGAGAAACATGTGTCCAAATATGATTATAGGTTCTAGGTGGATGAATTGGTGTTGATTCACCTAGGGGGTTGGTGTCTCCTTACAAGTTGGTGCTTGTTAAAGGACTAGTTGAGTTGGTGCTTGAATACTGAGGCCTTGGTATTCCTTGTGCAGTTGATGCCTCACTAAATATTAATTAATTAGTTATATGACTATAATCTAACCTATGTTTCATTTTTTTAACCCCCATGAGGGTTTCTCACATATCTCATATGTTGTGCACTTATGTAGATGTTTGTTTATGCATTGGTTGATGTATGTGTTTGAATGAATGCTTCATGAATAATAAGTGAAATTCAATTATTATTTTAAGGTCACTAGTTCACCCCCCCCCCACCAGTATATTTTCTTCCAAAAAGTGGGACACGTTATTATGCTTAAACCCAAATTTGGTATCTAATTGTAACCATATTTGGTATCTTTAGGTATGCCATATGGCATATATATTTTTCCATGTAGAACCTAAAATGAAACATTAAAAAATAAATATCCACTCACTATAAATAATTTGAGATAGTCTAGATCATTAAAATATTTTAAATTGAAAGAGTCGATAAAAAATACACATATGACTATGTGAACCAAGTTATCACTTGAAATTATATATATAATTACATGGGTTTATTATTCCTAAAGGATATGTGAAATGTAATCATATTTTTTTTGGTGGAACATATACTATTTGTATTCCAAATTGAAGCCCCAAACTAGGCTTATATAGAAAATTAAATTTTTGAATCAACCCTTACAAGTGGATTTTAAACTTAAAGAGCTTATATAATTACCTTCATTACCATCATAAAAATAAAAAATTATATGCATGATCAATATCCATGTCCCAAAATATGATCCATTTATACCCGAATGTGATATAGAATTCCATAAATTTATGTCATTTTTCAAATCTTATAATCTAACCCAATATGGTAATCTAACCCATGTAATTTAATGATCATACTCAATATAAACCATGTAATATGTCTTGTTGTGTAATAAAATGTATTATTTATTCCTCTAAAATCCCCCACATATTACCTAAATATTTATGAATATGTAAATTTTTCCCAAACAAAATCACAATCTATCCTAATTTGTCTCATCTAATCACATAGTGTGACCAAAAAACTAAACAAACTATTTATCAAGGCAAAATTCACTATGAAAATACCATTTGTATGCCCCAAATTTTAGGTGAGGGATACAAACTACAAATATATCATCTCAAAATAAGAGTTATGTGATCATGTTATTACACTGAGGGGAGTTCCACAATGGCAACAGAGGATGAGAAGCATCTGATATCATGCCCATAAAATAAAAAATAGGGTCAAATTTATTATAAATATAATATAATTTTTTAAAACAAAAAAATAATAAGGTCAACAAATTATCAATATAATTTCATTTGTAAAAAATAATAAAATAATGATTAGAGCCAACAATATTACAAAAGAATAATTTATACAATCAAATGGCAAGATGTTATATAATAATCCCTATGGTTAGAACTAAGGTTTATCAAATACATTTCTTTTAATTTCCTACACTTATTAATATTGGAAAAAATTTATCTACATCAATATTCTATTATATTCTTTTGGCAGTGGCAAATAACTTATTTCTAGAACCACCTATCACAGTTGAATTTTCTTACTCCAATACCACTTCAGATTATAAAATTAGAACTGATGATAACACTGGTATAATATTTTAATATTTGGTTTGTGGATTTATTTTTAATTTATTTATGAAAATATTGTATCAAATTTTATTTATGAAACAAATGTTTTGATGTAAAAAATTATAGCTCAAAATACATACACATTGCTCCTAAATAAGTTTAAAATGTTTATGCAATATAACAATCAATATTTCTGAACAACAAGGAAAAGTTATGCTACCAAGTCTCAAAAAATATTTTGGGGTCGTGATTACTCAAAAATAATGTGTTTTTTAAATTTTGAGCTATATAATGGTGGGATGTTATAAGAAATAAATAACCGATGACATGTTTTTTTATGTTTAATGCTTTTTTGACATGATTTATGTGTTTCATGGAGAAAGTGGAACCACCATTTTCTATTTTTAAACTCATAATTAATTTGGTAAAATATATATCCCATAATTATTAACATTACATAAAAAATTTGAATTAACCAAAATATAATACTTAAGGTTCAATAGAAAACAAAACCACTTCTTTTAAAAAGTTAAGGATACACAATAAATTTTTGTTATCTACCTCTTTTTAATTCTATTATTTATAGGTGAAGTCTTATATGTAATTTAATTAGTAGACAATCCTTAAGAATAAAAAGTTCGGACATTGTTCATAACCTTCAAGGGATTTATGGTGAGTTTATTTACATTTCCATTCTTTTAATTATTTTTATAGAATTATGAAGTATATTTATATTTATTTATTTAAAATTTAATATTAAAAATAATTATACATTTTATAAAATGAATGGATATTTAATTT
Organism: Torreya grandis; assembly: GCA_037957365.1. Lineage (NCBI taxonomy): Eukaryota > Viridiplantae > Streptophyta > Pinopsida > Cupressales > Taxaceae > Torreya > Torreya grandis. Next base: position 3,672,355 of record JARHVA010000444.1, read on the forward strand.
GGATAATATTTAATAAACATTTACAATCTTCACAAAAATTATGTTATATCATTTTTTAGTTTTATAATTGCAATTTATTTTTAATGATTTGAGAAGGAAAAGTTGAGATTTTTTCTTATTACAAAAAATCTCTTTCTATGTTTATATTATTATTCTAAACTCTCTTTTTTTTTTTGTGCGCATGTGTGATAGTTTTGATATATATGTATGCTAGTTTTAATATTTAGTTGATACCAAATATTGAAACTAGCTTACATATATACATGCATGCATATATATAGACACACACCAAATATTGAAATTAGCATACTTATCTTGAATAAATCTATGTAAAAGATGTCAAGGGATATCATCTTTTAGGTGCTTATATTATATTGGATTTGTGACATAAGTATAATAGGCACCTTGAGAATGATATCTCTCAATACCTTTTACATAGATTTATTTAATATATGTATTCTAGTATATAAATTATTTAAGTATGTAAACCATGTGATTGTTTCTACTCGTTTTTGCTTTTTACAATCAGAAGAAAAAAGAAACTAAAGTTAAATGGTCAGGGGTTAGATGATACCTGGATTAAGTTGTGTACCATTATCTAGACATTGTAGGAGCTCCTCTTTGGCTATGGAGGAAGACACCTATAGAAAGAGTAAGACTTAAACACAGAAAATGTTAGATATATGGTGGACTGCCAAGCACATGCTCGGTCCCAGAAGCACAAAGACTTCCTTGAGGGATGATAGTCCACTATTTATGAAAAAGAGTGTTGCATAAAAGAAATGGTGAAAGACTAAGAAAGAGAAATAAAGATAATGTGTACCTATTCTCTGCAATCAGTCTGCCATAGGCACCAATGTCGGTAGTCCTACCGGCGTTGGTTGGTAAAGTTGCCGACATTAGTTATATTACCGATGTCGGTAGGGGTAATGTGCCTTGGATGGGTTTTTGGTTGATGTCTTTGGTCGACAGAGGAGTCTGGGAGGTCTGTGGGAGTTTAATAGTTTGTGCAAGATTGCAGGACTGTGAATATGGTCTGGGAAAGGGCCCAAGTAGAGGATAGGGGTGGAAAGAGAATAAGAATGAGAGGAAGGATTTTTAGCCTCTCTGAGAAGAAAGTCGGGTTGTCTATCAACAGTACTCAAGAATATTCAATGGAAATTGATTACCAATGCCTTCTAAAATATTGAAATGAAATAAAAGAATACTTAGCTTTGTTTGGATGGAGAACCAAGAGTGTCAGGATGCTTGTCCCTGATGCAGCTGATGTAGGAGACTTCGTACAACCTTGTAATCCAATGTCTGGAGTGAATTCTATAGAGTTTCTTAGCCTGGAGAGTTATGATAGAATGTTGATGCCTCATCCTAAAGCCTACCTTTGATATGCGAAGAGTTAAGGAGCAAGATAATTTGCATTCCCAGGCCCCCAGCCAAGGTTAGAATTTAGTTTTAAGTAACCGACATCGGCGATCCCACCAGCATCGGCCGATGGTTAACCAATGTTGGCAGCTAGAGAATGGGTAAAAAGGCTATTTTTAGCCTTTTACCCATTCCTCCATCTGCCAAGTTCAATTGCCATTGGTGAACGGTCGACAGGTGGGTTTTATAGGCGCGAGAGTTAGTGAGAGAGTTGGAATAGGTCTTAGGTAATTATGATTTGGAGGACTTAGTCATAGGGTGATAAATGGTCTAAGGGAGAGGTATCCAAGGTGAGGTATCTAGGGTGATGTCATTAATTTAAAATAAGTAATTTATTTTAAATTAATAAAGTGTGCAAGGAACCAAGGGGAGTCGACACAATTTTGGTGTCTACATTTGCCCCTTTTTGTCTTTTTGATTGTTCTAACAAACTGCAAGCCAAAAATAGGAGTAAGTTGCCCCAGGTATGGGATAAGGTGTAGGTTGCCCCAAGTATGGGATGAGGTATTCCCCCTCAAAGTGGGATTCGAGGGAAGGTAACTTGATATCGGGTGCCAATTTGATAGGCAGTGGATGGGTATGGTGAAGTTGGAGTGTGAATGCTGCAATAGTTGAGATTGCATGTATACCACTTCACGTGATAGGTAGGTCAAATTGTTGCATGCAAGTTCAAAGAGTGCTAAAATTGAATTAACCAGTCCCTAGCTTTTTAGTCATAGATGATTAGGTTAAACGATCAAATCTGTAGCTCCAATGGTTGAAGTAGACTAAAATCAAAATAATTGGTCCCCAATTTTTTGGTCATAGCTGATTGGATTATTTGATCAAAGTTGTAGCTCCAATGGTCATCATGTTCCAAGTATCCTAGGCTAGGAAGTGCTCTTGGAAAACACAAAAATGTCATAAATATTGGGGATCAACTTGCTCATGATCCGATAATAGGTGTAAGGGTTGTGGACAATTTACTAACTATTCATGAGGTAGCATATGCAATCAAAACAACCAAGGCATAGTTGTCTCAAAAGTGGTCATGGTCTGAGGAGATAGTCATGATCTCCAAGGTCATTGGTCGAGTCAGGCTAAGACATAAGTCATCTCAAGCATAGTTTGTTGTGGATGGGGAGATGCATGTGATCTCCAATGTGCCCCATGAGAAGTCTAAGGTGACTTCTACAGTGTCAGGGCTGGTTATCTGGTCATGATTTTGGTTTGGTATAGATAGTTGGTTCATTAGATGGATGGACGAAGGAATGGCCAAGCTAACCTTAGAAGACCCCATGTCAATTGAGTGCTGCCTACATAGCCCCTATTTGAAGGGCCTCAAGCCAATGTAGTTCTCCCCAAAAGGGAAGAAAAGGTTAGGTTATGGATTGGGTTTGACTAGGTTAAGTCATGGTTAAAGGTGAAATGGTTTTTCCATCAGGCAGATGAACAAACAAATGGCCAATGTCATTAGGGAGATGAATGGGCAAATGGTCAACCTAACCCTAGAAGACTTCATGTCAACTGAATGATGCCTACATAACCCCTATTTCTAGGGCCTCAGGCTAATGTAGTTCTCCCCAAAAGGGAAGAAGAGGGTAGGTTATGGATTGGGTTTGACTAGGTTAAGTCATGGTTAAAGGTGAAATGGTTTGTCCATCAGGTAGATGAATAAATGAATGGCTAAAGTCATTAGGGAGATGAATGGGCAAATGGCTGAGCTAACCCCAGAAGACTCTGTGTCAACTGAGTGCTGCCTACATAGCCCCTATTTCCAAGGCCTCAGGCCAATGTAGTTCTCTCCAAAAGGGAAGAAGAGGGTAGGTTATGGATTGGGTTTGACTAGGTTAAGTCATGGTTAAAGGTGAAATGGTTTGTCCATTAGGTAGATGAACAAATGAATGGCCGATGTCATTAGGGAGACGAATGGGAAAATGGCCGAGCTAACCCCAGAAGACTCCATGTCAACTAAGTGCTGCCTACATAGCCCCTATTTCCAGGGCCTCAGGCCAATGTAGTTCTCCCCAAAAGGGAAGATAGAGTCAAAGAGGTCGATAATTGGTTTGGTCATGTTAATGGTTTAGCATTTCCCATATGTCTGATGGTACATGCTTGAAATGATGAGTGTATGATGATGTTATAGCCTTTTCCATATTATGTGATGGTGTATTCTGTAACATAGGTTATGTGGTTTTTCATCCCTAGCAATTTTCCATATTGGTGATGGATGTATGCTAAAAATGAAATGAGTTTATTTATGCTTCAACACTTTTTGTATTGGTGATGATATATGCTTGACATAAATTGTGTTTAGTTGTTAGTTTCCATGTGTATTGTTTTCCATAGAAACTAATGTGAATGGGCTATGATAATTTATATAACACAAATTGATATTTGCATTAAATAAATCATGAGGCTATGTTAATGGTTAGAAAATGTTTTGGTTTGGTTTGGTTTGGTTTGGTTTAGAAAATGATTTGGTTGTATGTGACAAAGGTATGTAAGAAGTGAAAGATGTTTTTCTCTTTCATTGACAAGGACCATAATGGTAGCATAGATAGGGTTGGTGCAAACAAAATCCCCGTTCATGCATTACATCATTGACCATTGTTTTGGTTAGAGAAGTATTCAAATCACTTGATGTTAAGTGAGCTCAAAATCCCTTGGGTATGTTGGGGTAATAGGTTTGATTATGTGAGATGTGAGGATAGTGTAACCCTTTTTAGCAAGGATAACTTTGCCCCTTTTATAGGTGACCCTGAGAATGACTATAGGCAAGTCCATGACTTAATAGTTTGTCAGTCAATTTTTATTTTTTAAATAGCAGACTGATCAATGCAAGAAGTCTACTTACGGATGTTGTTTTGTTTTATGGTTATGTGGTGCTGTGTATGTAGCAAAATTTGGTCATACCCATCCTTTAAGGGAGTGGTCTATATTTTGCCTTGTATGGTTGAATTTCTTTGAATAGTTGTCCTTCAAGGGAGCAGTCTATCAATTACAACAATTATGTAGCTGTCCTTCAAGGGAGCAGTCTACATTTATAGTTTATGACTTTGGAATAGGCATCCCAGTTTTATGTTTTGTTTGTGGACTAAATTTTTAGTCATGGACAAGACTATAGAGGTTTAGGGGTTTCCCTTTTATTAGGACAAAGCATTCATGCTTTATAAAAGGATTGACTAATGTCTATAGGAAAAGGGGTTAATAGGAATAGGAATGAGGATGATAGGGGTTGCTCAAGGGACGAGCTCAAGTTAAATATCAAGTGAATAAGTACTTGATTAATAGTAGAATGGTCACATATGCAAGGCATTAAGGGGCTCAAGTTCTGGCTGGCCTTCAAGAGAAGACAGATGATAAGTCCCTGATCCATACTTGTGCATTATGATATAAGGTCCGAGCCAATTAGGAGAAAACTTGCCTTGTTTACTTCTTTCCATATTAGTCACGTGTTAATTTTCTTTAAGGATGAGATCTTTGATTTTGAAATCTCGCTCTTTCATATTTTTGTTATAATCATGTTTGATACGATTTTGGTAGATATGAAGATGATTAAGAGTTGCAAGACGATGTTCATAAAGTAACTCGAGTTGAGCTAATCGATCTTGATGAAATTCATCGTTAGAAAGTATGTCATGCAAAGAGATGTGTAGAGAAGGTATTTGTACTTCAAGAGGCAAGACGGCCTCAGTTCCATACACTAAAGAGAAAGGTGTAGCACCCATAGGGGTTTAGATGATAGTGTGGTAGGCCCACAAAGTAAAGGGAATGTGAATGTGCCAATCCCTTCCAGTGTCATTGACCACCTTCATTAGGATTTTGGTTAAGATTTTGTTAGAAGCCTCTACCTATCCATTGGCTTGTGGGTAATAAGGTGAGGAGAAGTTGAGTTTGATGCCAAAAGAGACAAAGTTTTTGAATGGTTTTGTTTTTGAAAGATTTACCATTATCGGTGATGATTTTGTGAGGTACACCAAAATGACAGATGATGTGGTGGTTGATGAAGTCGACAATTTTGTTAGCTTTAGTGGAGATGAGGGGAATAGCTTCCACCCATTTTGTGAAGTATTCAATCGCGGTGATAATAGATTGATGTCAGAGAGATGAATGAGGGTTAATCTCATTGATTAGATCTAAGCCCCATTGTGAAAAGGGCCAGAAATCCTTAGCAACTTGTAAAGCATGGCTAGGGACGTGAAGTAAGTTAGTGTGTTGCTGGAATTTGATAGAATGTCGAACATAGTCACTACAGTCTTGGTGAAGAGTGGGCCAATAATAGCCCAGGCAAAGGATGCATTTTGTAACCGAGTTACCACTGAAATGACCTCCATAAATCCCATCATGAACTTGTTTAATGGCATGAGATGTTTCAGTTGAGGTTAGACATCGAAGAAGGAGGCCATCAAAACCTCTTTTGTAGAGAAGACCCCCTAGCATGGTATATCGAGTAGTAATCTTGATAAAAGCCTATCGTGCATTACTAGAGAGATCAAGAGGAATGATAGAAAAAGTTAAGTAGTCAATAAGTTGTTTATACCAAACATCATGTGGACTAGAGTTGATATTGCTGACAAAGTTAATGTCAGTGGAAAAATAAGAAGGCAATGCCAAATGATGTACCATGACATAAATTCTCAAAGAAGAAGATGAAGATGGTATGCATGAGGCGAGAGAGGCCATAGTGTTAGCAAACTTATTCATAGAGTGAGGAACAGTTTGCAAGAGATAATGGTCGAAAGACTCTAGTAATGTGCCAACACAGTGTTTATACCATTGCAAAACTTCATTTTTGCAAAGGTATGAACCATTAATCAGATTAACGACTAGTTGTGAGTCACCAAAGATGTTGATTGTCTTGATGCCTAAGGAAATGGTAGTTTGAAGTCCCAAAATTAAGGCTTCATATTCAGCCATATTATTGGTACATTCAAAGTCAAGTTTAAAAGAGAGAGGCATGGGCTCACCATTGTGAGGAATGAGAATGACCCCCGCACCATCACCGAGTTGACATTTGGATCCATTAAAGAACATTGTCATTTGATAGAATATGTTATCAGTGGAAAGTGTGGTGATAGATTCGTCAGGGAATTCACAATGAGAGGGTTGGTTGTCAGGTAGAGGGGCATCTGCTAGTTAGTTAGTGATTGTTTGCCCCTTTATAGATTTTTGTTGGATGAATTCCAAATTGAACTTAGCAAGAAGCATGAGCCAATGAGCCATATGTTGGTTTTGGTATGGCTTGGAATGCATGTATTTGAGAGGGTCGGTATGAGTGATGACATAAGTTTTATGATTAAGGAGATAATGACAGAGTTTGGAGGTGGCAAAGACTAATGCCAAGCAAATTCTTTTGGTATGAGTATACTGAGTTTCATAGTCAATGAGCATTCAGCTTATATAATAAACCACCTGCTCATGATGTTGTTCATCTCGATGCACGATCATGGCACCTAAAGAATGATTTGTTGCTGAGATGTAAAGATAAAAAGGTTAGTCGTCTTTAGGTGGAATAAAGACTAGTGGAGAGCCAAGATAACATTTAAGAGCCTCAAAATCCTCTTAGCAATCCTTATCCCAATTAAAGGAGACATCCTTCCTGAGGAGGTGATGAAAGGGTTGACATCAATCACAAAGCTGCGAGATGAAGCAATGGATAGATTGAAGCTTCCCTTGTAGGCTGTGAAGTTTCTTTAGATTGGTAGGTGGTGGCATCTCGAGTATAGCTTGAATCTTAGTAGGATCAATCTCAATGCCATGAAGAGAAATGATGAAACCCAAAAGTGTCCCTAAGAGAACCCCAAAGACACATTTCTTGAGGTTTAGTCAAACATTGTATTGGAGGAGGCGAGTGAATATGATTTTGAGAATAGTTAAATGGTCATGGCAGAGTTTGGATTTCCCAAGTAGGTCATCCACATAATCCTCCATGATTTTATGGAGGATATCATGAAAAATATAGGTCATGGCACGTTGATATGTGGCACCTACATTTTTAAGACCAAAAGGCATGACCCTATAGCAAAATGTCCCCCACAAGGTGATAAAGGTTGTTTTATGTTGATCTTCTGGTGCAATCAAGATTTGATTATATCCTAAAAACCCATCCACGAGTGATAGCATCTCATGACTAGCTGTAAGATCAACAAGTTGGTCGATGTTAGGTAAAGGAGAGTCATCTTTTAAGCAAGCTAGGTTGAGATCCTGATAATCAGTACAAATTCGAATTCCCCTAGTCACTTTTGTGATAGGGACAATGTTTGACACCCATTACAGATAATTAATGGGTTGGATAAATGAGACAGAGAGAAGACGTTAAAGCTCCTCTTTGACAAGGAGTGCAATGTGAGGATGCATTTTACGAAGCTTTTTCCTGACAGGCTTAGCCTCTGGGTTTATGATGATGTTATGAATGAAAATGCTAGGGTCGATGTTGGGCATATCGCTATAAGACCAAGCAAAAGCTTTGCTATGATCTGTAAAGAATTTGGTATAGTCAATCTATTCCTGGGCATCCAAAGATTGACCAATCTTTAACATGTGAGGAATATCAAAAGATGGGAGGTTAATGTCAATGGTTGATTCATTTAACATAACCTGTGTTTCCAAAGGAAGGGATCATTAAATGAAAGAGTCATCTGCACCCATGTAGGTGATAATGGTGTCATCGTCTATGCATTGGATAGTGTTGATAGTAGCAGATTCATTGTCTATCATGTTTGGATAAATGAGAGGGAGAGACCTGGATACCCCACCTAGTTGATAGTTCAAGGGTTCCAGCGAATGGCGTTTATGGAAAAAAAATTAAGAGGGATGGAGACCACTGACTCCATAGGTGAGGATGGGTGAATAGGTGAGGTTGGAGGAGATTATTCTATGATAGGTTCAAGGTGAGGGTTTTTAGAAGCTTTAGTAGGTTCTTCAAAACCCAAGCCATGTCGCTTCTTGGCATTCTTTATGGTCTCATCATTCGGTGGTTTGACAGGCTGGTGGGAGCCTTGTTCATAGCGCCCAAAGCCAAAGCCCTTCTATGCACACCTATAAAGATAGGTATGAGCAAAGTTTAAGTTGCCAAGAAAACAGAAGTCAGACGTAAATAGTTGGGGTGATGAAAGAGGATTCCCATCAGTGGGAGCTCGATCTAGCCCTCCATAGATGAGATTTGTTTAAAGATTGGGAGGACCATAAGGGATGACCATTCTGATATGATGGTCATAGCTAGGATTGTGATGAAGTTTTCCATACTCTTGAGGAGTCTAGAACATGTCCAAGGTGAGTAAATGATACTCTCCAAGTGAAAGACGTTGGAAGGTATCTTCCATAGGGTCTTTTGTTGTCACTTGAGGAGGTGGTGTAGGTGTAACCACCGTTTGCATACTTGTTGAAGCTTCTGCAAGTAGAGGTGGTGTTTGGGTTGATGTTTTTAAAGGAATGAGAACATCATTGGGCCGATAAGTTGTGTTACATGTTTTGAAAGGGGAAGGGTCAGTAGGAATGATGTGAACTTGACCCTCATGTTCAAATTTGACACAATGATGTAGTGTCGAAGGGACACAGGTCATGGCACGACTCTAAGGTCACCCTAACAACATGTTGTATTAGAACTCCCTCTCAATGATGTAGAAACGTTTTGGGACTATTTTTGGGCCAACACGAATATGTAAGATGATAGTGCTAACTATAGTGGTGGTGGAATTGTTAAAAGATTGAAGAATTGTGTCAGTTTTGGACATGCAATTCTTTGGGAGGGCTAATTGGTCATACGCATGGATGGAGATGATATTGATACTAGCACCCCCATCAATCATAACCCACTTGATGTGAGTTTGATTAATGTAGGCTGTGATGAAAAGGGTAGCATCCTGATCTTCCAGATTAGAGGTAGGAATTTCAGAATCACTAAAGGTAATGGAGGCGATGGTGGGTAATGATTGGACTAAGGCAGCTAATGGTTGAGGGTCTTTGGGTTCAACCTCTACCACCTATAAAGCTTTGATTAAAGCTTGGTGATGGTTTGGAGAGCTTTGAATGAGGTCATACAAAGACATCTTCACAGGGGTTTGGTGAAGTTGTTTCACCATTGAGTCACGAATTACCTCTGAAGATGTAGGTTAGGATGCACCCAAGATAGAAATCTTGGGTTTGGGTGGTTGAGCAAGTTTGACAAATGGGTAGGTCCAAGAAATAACAACTTTCTCTTTTGCTTTATCCTTTAAATTTTGTGACCTAGTGGCCACATTGATGGTGTTAATCTCAAATAAAGGGGGCGAAGGAGGTAAAGGGGCCATAGTCTAATGATGGGATCCTGATGAAGGTGGAGAGGTTGGAGAGACATTAGATATCATTGGAGATTTGTTGATAGTATCCTCAACAAGAAGGGTGTCTTTTTCCAAGTAATGGTGAATGACAACCTTGAGGGCATAACAATTTTTAGTGTCATGCCCAGGTGAGCGATGATATAGGCAGATTTTAGTGTCATCGAACCAAGACGGTTTTCGTCTGAGAGTTTGAAATGGTTTAATAGGTGGAAGAGTGATGTTAGAAGTTTGCAAAAGTCAGGGTAGTATCAAAGTATATGATCCCACTAATGGGTCCGTGCTTGTTGATGCACTAGGTGTTGATGACTTTTGTTTTGGAGTTGTTGAGGGAGATTTTTGTACCACCTTTTTGATTGGTGGTGTGGTCACTCATGTAGACGACACTTTTTTTGGGAGGCGTGCCAATTTTTTTAGAGGAGGTATGTTTTTGGTAGGTAAAGGGAGTAATGGAGGCAACTTATTTTTTTTAGGTGTTGGAGTAGAGAGCACTCCTATTAAGGTAGAAGGATGAGTGCCCAAAATAGAGGGCAATGGTGATGGTGGGGGAGGAGTTCTCTGACATGGTTTAGTAGCCTTCTTTAATATGGTGTGAGGACCACTACTATGGGGGGGTGAGGTTCAAATATACCTTCACTTGTGGGTGAGTGAGGTTAGGTACGGGGTGAACACCAAGATATTTGACTTGTTTTGGTGTGGTGGTTGCTTGTGAGGGTTTAGATTTAGATGTGGATGTTTGAGCTTCTAAAGCTTTGGAAGTAGAAGCCTGATCCTTGTCAGAGACTTTGGGATAATTTGCTGCATAAGGGTTGACAGTATGAGATGATGTGGGATGTGTAAGATAAGGAGCTTTAATTCACTCCCATAATGCCTCATGCTCTAAGTTTCTTGAATGGAGAAATCCTAAGTTCTCAGCCAATCAAGAGAATGGTTTTGAAGATGTTAGATGAGGCTTTGGTTTTTTAGAAGATGTGGGTGGTTGTGAGATCAAAAATGTGTTAGATGCAGTGATCTCAGGCCAAAGGCGTGAGAGAGGCATTACTAGATCCTCTTCGGTCAAAGTAGGTGAAGAGATAAGTTCTTCTCTTGGTGGAGAAGGAATTGGAGAATGTGGCTCCTCAAGAGGATAAAGGGAAGGGATGATCGTACCTTTTACTTGTGGTCAAAGAATGGGAAAAGTATGGTCTTCCATGGGTTAAAGGAAGGATGAGGATGGAGCTAGCAGTGCTGGTATTGTCAAAGCATCCTCCAATATAAGAGAGTTTAAAGTAGACTCTTCTATGCGTATAAGGGGGGAGGATGGAGGACTAACAGGAAAAGAAGGTTATTCCACTCGTGGAGGAGAAATAGGAGAAGAAGCCTCTTCTACCTGTGATGGACAAATAGGAGAAGAAGGCTCTTCTACTTGTGGTGGACACATAGGTTGACTAACCTCTTTAGACTGTGGGAGAGGTTGGTTAGGAATAAAAGGAGAAACCATGTCGACCGTGCATATATTATGCTCTTGGGAGTCATCGGCCATGGTCTGTGCATTTTTTTGGCTAGGGGGATGGTTAGGGAATGGTTGTCTAAAGATGTCTATGTTTTGGTTAGCTGGCATATTTGGGTTATCCAAGACAAGATCCCCCTTGTCTAACATATCCTGAATAATGTTCTTGAGGGTTTTGCAATTGTCTATGTCATGACCTTTGACATGATGATAATTATAGAAATCATTCTCCCTATACCATGTTGGGATGGCTCATGAGGGATCAAATTGAGGTGGTGGTCAAATTTGAGAGAGGTTAAGGACTCCCTGCTTTACTAGTTTATCTAACATAGAAGCATATGATTCTCTGATTGGAGTATATTGATGATGTATGTATCCTTGTTGGAATTGTCATGTAATGCTTTATGATGTGGAGGGTTTGGATTGGTTAGTTATGGTAGATGATGATGATCTAAGTAAAATAGCATTTGATGATCCCTTGGACTTGGAATTGGAAGAAGAAGATTTGGATGAAGGATCATTTGATTTTGCATTAGTATTTTTACTACGCAGTTTGACTTTGTTTTCTTTGATAGCACAGAGTTTAAGCTTCCTAGCCATGGTGAAAGCTTCATCAAATGTACAGAATGTTTGGACCCATAAAGTAGATGAGATGTGTTTGGCACATGCTTGTGAAAAGAGCTCAATGAGCTCAGGTTGAGGTAAAGAAAAGGAGAGTTGGTTGATTAAACTTCTCCATCGAGCAACGAAATCAGCTATTGATTCATCATCGAATTGTCTAATAGAATATAGGTATGTGATGGAGACCTTTTTAGTGATGTTGATTGAAAAGTGGTCAAGGAATAGTTGGGCAAGTTGAGTGAAGGTAAAAAGAGAATGACTAGTAATAGAACTATACCAATCAAGGGTGGCACCAGAAAGTGACATGGGGAATGTTGGAAGTAACAATGCATCATCATGTGCTATAAGGTAGTAAGTGTGTCTAAACGCTCGTAGATGTTACTGTGGGTCTTCCTTACACTAAAAATGAGTAAACTTTAGGAGTTCCCACTGGCTAGGATATGGTTGAATTGGGACTGAAGGATGAATAGGTTCATTACAGATTTGTTCATATGAGAGGACACTTCTTGAACCCGAAATAGATGTCTCAAGATTAGACATCTTATCCATCAACATCTTGATGAGATCGATTGATGGATTGGTAGGTGGGGCACCCTCTAGGTTGTAAGGTACTTGGAAGAGATTAGGAGGGCCATAAGACATGCTAGGTTACATTTGTATAGGCACAACATATTGATAGTTTGTTATGGGGACTGATGTTGAGGTCAAGGGGACTTCTACCATGGAGTTGGGAGGCACAAATTGACTAGGTGCTGCCAAAGTAGGTTGGATGGTGGCAACACTAGTTAGAGGATCGGTAGTTACTCTTGTATTTATGGGTGCAAGAGTGGGTGGGATAGAAACTAGCAAGTTTTGAAAAGGTGTTGAACTTGTTTGAATTACTTGCGGTTAAGGGGGTACGGAAACCCCAATAGATGTAGGTCTAAAAATGGAAGGGGAGGCCAACTCTTGAATGTTGGTGATGGTTGGGTTATTAGTTGAGCCAATGGCCTGAGTAACCATGGGTTGAGTAATAGAGGTTGTTGATATATTTGCCATTTCAACTAAGGAAGTTGGCATCCCAAGAATAGGGTTACCTAAAGGATCTCACGTTTGGCTTCTCATGAGGTAGTGTTTGAGAGCCTTGACATTGAGATCAAGGAATCTCTCGAAGTCTTGATCCCTTGTAGTAATAATAGGTGGTTGGTTCGAGGTTGGAGTATGCTCAGTGTTTGAAGGATACTGCATTAGAGGACTTGTTATGAAAGGTGAAGGTGGAAGTGGTTGTTGCCTTGCGTGGTCAACAAGAGTTTTGGTTTGACTACGTGTCAAAACCATCCAAGGAAAAAAAGATTCAGGTTCTAAAAACTATATGTTTCAGCCTCAGACAACCAAAACTTGTTTTTAACAGCAAAAGGGTCAGGTTTTTAGCTTGTTGTTTGAGGAGAAATTTTTTTGACAGTGACCAATGTTGGTGGAAAAACCAATGTCGGTGAAGTAAGTTGCTGATGTCGATTAGATAGCTGATGTTGATGATGATTAGTTGCCGGTGTCAGTGGAAAAACTGATGTCAATTACTATGTATTTCTAGAAACTCAGAAAATTGAAAGTTTTTGGAAGAAAGAAGAAAGTTTTGAGTTGTTTTTGGAGCTCACAATAATGCATCCTTACCAGCTCAAAAAACCAGATAAAAATAGAAAAGTAGATGAATATAAGCAGCCTCTAAATGTTAAATTCCTAAGAATAAATTTTAGAGTTGTATTGGCTTATGCCTTAGAATAATATGTTTGGGAATTGGGCTTTTAGAATAGGTACTAAAAGAAGCAGTCTAAGGTTGGTTTCGGGTTAAGTTTTGGTGCTCAAATTCTATATTAGGTTCCATACGTGGCTTGGTGCTAGGAGCTTTCTCCCCTCACTTCACGAGCCTAGAGCCAAGCTGGGTCGCTTAGCCAATATATACTTCCCCTATAGTTTATACTCTGCAAGAGAACAGAGTGGGTTCTCCCCTTGGTAGTAAAGTCCAAGTATGATTACCAGGAAGGGTAAGGTATCCGCTAGGTGATGAAATCCTAGACGGGCCTTGTCTCAAGTATGTTTAGGTGTTTGATTGTGTTTGTGGTCAGGTTGTGTAACATATGTGCACTACGATTTATTCATAATGCGTTTTAATTACTAACTGAGAGGAATAAATATGCATTCAAGCAAGAATGAAATGCAATAGATTTTTAACCCAAAATTGAAATGTTTTGTTTGGATGCAAACAATTGAGAAGAGGTTAAGAGTATGAATTTCACTACTCTAAGATGTAGGGAAAGATTGACAAGAAGAAAAAGGAAGAAGTTCTTTTTAACTTGTGCTTATGATTTCTTTCTGAGATAAAGAGATAGAAGAAGGATGCAAGAAGATAAAATTTCCTAATGCACCTATATAAAAGTTTACCTTTTAGAAGAAATGAACCCAAGGAAAACTCCAGGGTCCGACTGGGTGTGCCAAAATGTTTCTAATCATTTTTGCTTTTTACATTCAGAAGAAAGAAGAAACTAAAGTTAAATGGTCAGGGCTTAGATGATACCCAGATTAAGTTGCACACTGTTATCCAAACGTTGTAAGAGCTCCTCTTTGGCTATGGAGGAAGACACCTGTAGAAAGAGTAAGACTTAAACATAGAAAATGTTAGATAGATATATGGTGGACTACCAAGCACATGCTCAGTCTCAGAAGCACAAAGACTTCCTTGAGGGATGACAGTCCACTATTTATGAAAAAGAGTGTTGCATAAAAGAAATGGTGAAAGACTAAGAAAGAGAAATAAAGATAACACATACCTATTCTCTGTAATCAGTCTGCCACAGTCACTGATGTCGGTAGTCTAACTGGTGTTGGTTGGTAAAGTTGCCGGCATTGGTTATATTACCAATGTCGGTAGGGGCAATGGGCCTTGGATGGATTTTTGGTTGATGTCTTTGGTCGACAGAGGAGTCTAGGAGATCTGTGGGATTTTAATAGTTTGTGTAGGATTGCAGGACAGTGAATATGGTTTAAGAAAGGGCCCAGGTAGAGGATAGGGGTGGAAAGAGAATAAGAATGAGAAGAAGGCTTTTCATCCTCTTCGAGAAGAAAGTCGGGTTGTCTATCAATAGGACTCAAGAATATTCAATGGAAACTGATTACCAATGCCTTCTAAAATATTGAAATGAAATAGAAGAATACATAGCTCTATTTGGATGGAGAACCAAGAGTGTCAGGATGCTTGTCCCTGATGCAGTTGATGTAGGAGACTTCATACAACCTTCTAATCCAATGTCTGGAGTAAATTATGTAGAGTTTCTTAGCTAGGAGAG